>PVIH01004915.1:0-132084 GCA_004025045.1 Sigmodon hispidus | reverse complement strand
ACCATCCCTGACTTCAAGCTATACTATAGAGCTACAGTAATAAAAACAGCCTGGTACTGGCATAAAAACAGACTTGTGGACCAATGGAATAGAATTGAGGATCCAGACATTAACCCAAAAACCTATGAACACCTGATTTTTGACAAAGAGGCCCAAAACATTCAATGGAAAAAAGATAGTATATTTAACAAATGGTGTTTGCATAGCTGGATGGAAGTGTGTAGAAAAATGCAAATAGATCCGAGCCTGTCACCCTGCACAAAACTCAAATCCAAGTGGATCAAAGACCTCAACTTAAACCCAGCCACTTTGAACTTGATAGAAAAGAAAGTGGGAAATACACTTCTACAAATTGGCACAGGTGACCACTTCCTAAATATAACGCCAGTGGCAGAGACACTAAGACCAACAATCAATAAGTGGGATCTCCTGAAGCTGGGAAGCTTCTGCAAAGCCAAGGACACTGTCAATAGGACAAAACGCCAGCCTACAGAATGGGAAAAGATTTTCACCAACCCTACAAGTGATAGAGGACTGATCTCTAAGATATATAAAGAGTTCAAGAATCTAGAGCCCAAAACCTTGAATAACCCTATCAAAAATGGGGTTCAGATCTAAAAAGGGAATTCTCAGCAAAGGAACTATGAATGGCTGAAAGGCACCTGAAAAAGTGCTCTTCATCTTTAGCCATCAGAGAAATGCAAATCAAAACAACTTTGAGATACCACCTATCACCTGTTAGATTGGCTAAGATAAAAGGCACAGATGACAGCCTATGTTGGAGAGGATGCAGAGCAAGGGGAACACTCCTCCATTGTTGGTGGGAGTGTAAGCTTGTTCAGCCACTTTGGAATGCAGTATGGCGGTTTCTCAGAAAATTGAGAATCAATCTCCCCAAGGACCCAGCAATACCACTTCTGGGTATATACCCTAAAGAAGCACAGTTGCACTCCAAAGGTATTAGCTCAACTATGTTCCTAGCAGCATTATTTGTAATAGCAAGAACCTGGAAACAACCTAGATGTCCCTCAACTGAAGAATGGATTAACAAACTGTGGTACATCTACACAATGGAATACTACTCAGCAGTAAGAAAAAATGATATCCTAAAATTTGCAGGCAAATGGATGGATTTGGAGAATATGCTCCTGAGCAAGGTATCAAAAACTCAGAAAAATAAGCAGGGGATGTACTCACTCATTAGTGGTCTCTAAACAAACAAACAAGGAAAAAAGCCAAGCATGCCCAAGCTGCAATCCACAACCACTGAACAGCTTGGGATCAGAAACACCCTGGACTGACCCTTCGGATCCCACTCCAACTATAGGAACACCTGACTCACTCTTGAGGGAGTGGAAAGAAAACTGGATTTGCCAGGAGTGGAGACTGAACTAAGCATTATTGGGTCAGTGGGACCATAGGACTGTCTGCTGCCTGCCCAGGGAGGGGATGGGGAGTTGTGGAGAAGAAAAATGACCTGATGTGGCGTGAGGGGGAAGGGACCTTGAATAAGGATATACAGGGATGGAAAAAAAATTCAGAGGGAAAGCTGAACACAAAGTAAATATATGTGTAGCAATCTTATTTGCATTATCACCCTTGATAAGTCATGTTTATGATTTTTATCTTCTTTATAGTTATTGTTAACTTATCAGCATTTTAAATTCATTTTACTGGTTTTTTTGATAAATACAAAATAAATAAAGAAAAAAAAAGGAAAAAAAAAAAAGAAATGTTGTATCTGGACTCCATCTTCTTCAAGGCCCCAGGCAGATCCTAGGTTGGCTGAAGTGCTTAAAAGCACCTGTTTTACAACACTAGTTATCATTAGTTTGCACTGGCTAAGGCTGAGATGATCTTTAGGGCTCTTAAAAACCCATATATTTTACAAATTTGTATGAGATTAAAATTGGGTTATCATTTTGAAAATCCTACACATCATAGTAACTAATAGTTAATAGAATGTTCTAACTTTGTTCATGTATCTGTCTAACAAAGAAACTATTGACAGATTACACACCTGGAGTGGCCAGCTTCCTAGGGACATAAAGTTATAGTGGTGGTTTCTAGTGTAGACTGGAGGAAGTAATGATGAGACATATCTAGAAGACATGGAGGTTTCATTCCAGATGAGGAACACATTCAGAAGTTCCAGATACATATTTCTGGGAGTCAAGGTGGTCAATTGAATGTTATAAATAAATATTTTTATCAAGGTAATAAATAATTCAAACAACAGTCTATTCGCAATACATCAGATTTGACTCATCATTTCTCATTTAAAAGCTGATAGTGAAGTACAGATGTTGGCAGATGCATCTTCATGTCTAACTGCTTTTCACCTGGCCTGGTCGGACCTCCTTCCATTGGCTCTTCAGTTTCTACATTGGGGAAATCTCTGTTGTCTGTCATCAGCTCCCCAGTCAGTTCACAGTCTTCAGGCACTTCACGCTTTTATCAACTTCTGGGAGGCTTTGGGGATACATTATGTGAATTCTGGATATCTTGTGTGCTTAAAGAAAACAAAAACAGACATTACCTGGGAAGGACCAGCAAGTAACGCCAATGCCTTCATCTCAGGTGGCTGACTAAGCAGTACAGGGTCTTAGGGGACCTGGGGCTGCTAGACATCTGGAGGGACTTGGTGAGTGTCTCTGGAACAGTGCCCCAGCTTCTTAGCAGTGAGTGGGTGGCCACCAACACCAGTTGTCACTTTTCTCTACAGTGACTGTCTCTGTAAATCTGACTGCTGCTAACAGCTGTGATTAAGGAGTGTCTTCACCAGCATTCTGTGCTGTGAAGAGAGACCATGACCATGACAGCTCTTAAAAAAGAAAGCATGGGGGAATGGGCCAGGGGGAGCCTGAGGGACTGGGAGGAGGGCAGGGATGGAGGGCAGAGGTAGATATGGAAAAAAATGTTTTAAATAAATAAATAAAGCATTCAATTGGGAGCTTGCATATAGTCTCATATAGTCCCCATTATCAAGGTGGGGAATGTGTCAGCTTGCAGACATTGTGCTGGAGAAACAGCTGAGATTCTCTATCCAGACATACAAGCAGTGGGTAGAGAGAGGCTCTGGATTTAGAAGTGGTCTTTTGAAACTCTAAGCCCACCCCCAGTGACACACTTCCTCCTACAAGGTCACACCTAACACTTTCAAATAGTGCCTCTCCCCAATGACCAAGTACTCAAATCTATGAACCTTTGGGGGCATTTTCATTCAAACCACCATAAGAAGCCATCACAGACAGGAGACCTTAGCCATGTATATGAATGGATGACTTCATTCTCCTGATTGGTGGGAAGACTTTGTCCTGGGGTAGCTGAAAGGTGTGGAGGGCTTTCATGTTCCTGATATAAACCAAGTTTAATTTACTTTTGTCCTATTCAGAGAAGAACAGTGCTGCCAAGAAGACTGCATTCTGTGGCAATTAAATTAGTTTGCACTAACGATAGTTGATTTCTGGGTAGATTACTTAGTCTCCAGTGTGTGCCACTTGGTTTGCTTTCTCCCAGTTATGCAAGGACTGGTTTCAATACCGTGGCCACCTAATGGGGTCATCGTTAGGCTTCTGTGCACTTCGGAAGAAGAGACTGGTTAGCCACATTCTGGGATAAAGTTATCCTGGATGGACAGTCTCCATGGAGGAGCAAACTCTTCTTTGTTGTGAAAGCAAATGCAGTCTCCCTGCCCAGGCTCTGATCACTGCTGGGCAACAGGCTACTTTTAGACAAGGCTCAGAACATCCTTGCCTTGTGTGTTCACTGTTTGCCTTTCTTTACACCCAACACTACTAAATCAGACTGAAGTAAAGCAAGCTTGGCCTGTAGTTATCACCACATCCCATCTGCTGCCCCTAACTTCTGTCCTCTATCTGTTAGGTAACAGATCTTAAAACCCTTAAATGAAGATCCTTTTTGCACGTGTTTGGAAACTACCTACTCTGCAAGTAGAATGCAAGATGGGAGTGAGGTCTGTTTCTCAAAGATAGTAAAACAAAGACCGTTAGAACTTTACATTTTTAGACTATGTAAAAGGGAGAGATTCAAGGAGGCTGGGAGACAGAGAGAAATGTGGGATGTTGGGAGGAGGCTGAGGAAGTTGTGAGACTGAGGAGAACTTTCACATCCAGGAACATGTTCATCTAGGCAGTTCTACAGCCCAGGGTGCATGTAGACAGTTCCACAGTCCGGGGTCATGGTTCAGGCAGGCAGTACTACAAACTAGGCTTCACAGCTCTCTCTCTATACTTCCCTTACCCCTCACCACACACCTACTGGTTTCTCCCAGCTTTATTTCCAGTAAAAAAAAAAAAAAAGACACTTAAGGAAATATGGTGTGTGTGCATGTGTTTGTGTATGTGTGTGTATGTATGTATGTACGTATGAAACACCCCTTCTCCACAAGCTTGTGGGAATACAGACTGTTGGAAGCTATAGAGTTCAAACCAAGTTGTTTGTGTCAAAGCCAGACAAGTCGCCTCCAAGGATGAAGTTCAAGGTTCCTGTTCCTCTGTGAGAGCTAGAGAACTAAAAACCCAAGTCAGTATGCCCTGCCTAATGTCACTCAATAATAATAATAATAATAATAATAGTAATATCTTGTAAGGAACAAAGGGAATGCTGCCTGTCCTTAGAACTTTCAATAGTGAGCAGGAGCTGTGGCCCTGGGAACAAAGCCATTCTCCATTAGCATAAAGTACCTGGAGCACAGTCTGCATTTACTATGTTGTTGGTAAAAGTCTATAGGAGGTCTGAATGTGAGACCAAAGAGCATGCTTACTCCCCCAAATGCCTGACTATAACATTTCCTGGACTTAACTATGCACTGTTAATCTGCTTGATACCAAGACAGAAAGGTCCTATAAGTGTGATTCCACCATCATTACAAAATAAGAAGACATGACTTGTTCAAGGGCCTAGAAAGCTTTGAAATGTTCACAGCAGGAACTGAAGTGAGTCAAAGATATGTCGCTGAAATAAAAATAGAACCACGGAGACAAAGGTGAGTCATCTCAGCTCATGGACACACCTCAGTTCATTTATTCACTCACCCGGCAATGTGGTTTGAATCAGGAATGGCCCAAGGGATGTGTGCTTGAGTGGCATATGCAACATCTTTAGGGCTTGGTGAGGGGAAGGTCTTCAGGAAGCCATCTGATCAACAGCTTCCATTTCATGGATAGTAATACTCTGCTTGGCTCTTAGCTCTGTTACAAGGCAATCAGGAACACCGGGAAGATAACATCCTGGAACCAAATCTGAGTGGACAGCTGGTATATAGCAACAGGGGCAGCTTTCAGGTCTGCTCTATACTGCCTCCTAGTGGCTTAGCATGTTAGTTACCTCCTGACTCACTGACTTCCTGTATGCCCTACTCAAAGAATTTGCACTCAAAACTATCTCAGTCTGTACTTCTGAGGGAATCAAAACCAAATGGTCATAGTACTTTAAATTTTCATATTTACTGTCAGTATTAAAATGTCTATTCTATCTTCACATGTTATCCCTGTGTTACATATCTAGTATTTATGGTGGTATTTATGAAAGTGTGCTCTTCGCTAGAAACCTCTGTGAGAGCTTACGTCTCCTGACCACTCTATCTACGGATGCCAGGAAATGTGATAAAGGTGACTATCATAAATTATCTTAATTAAGATATTTTCTTTATAATTTACTTCCTAGAAATGGAGTCTGGTTTATTTTTGCACAGTGCTTACGACTGTATGGAATTTTCTAGTAATGATCAAGGCCTCTAGCCATGATGAAGAGCGCTCAGCTAACGAGCCCCATTGGGCTGGCTCCACTCTGCTCTCGCTCCTGTCAGCCTGCCCCCTGTTCTGATGACTCTTGTCACCAATAACAAGGAAAGAGAAAAAAAATCAGCTTGGTTCCAGACAGCCTAGAAAAAAGTACACATCTGGGATCCAATATGGAAAGAAAGATAAACAGTGAGCCTCAGAATTTGTTTAGTGTCAAGCCACTTGTCTCCCCAAAGTCTTGATTTTAGCCAGACTTCCCTCAGGCCGGTTTGAAATAAGGACATCTTGAACTGTAGCATCATAACCCAGCTGCATAAAGAGGCTGCTGATGGGTTGTTTCTGCATCTCATCCTAGGCATGGTACACTGAAAAACATTCAAAAATAGCTTTATGTCAACGTAACACAAAGAAATCCCCAAACTTTAAAAAAATTGGCTAAATATGCCTGACAAAGTATCCTATCCTTTAAGAGTTGCATTAAACAGAGAATTCACAAAGGCAGAGATGAACATACATGCAGGTGTGTGAGTGCACACAAGTGAGCACGCACGCACACACATACACACACACACACACACATACACCACACTCATGATGCCTGCATGCACACCACAGTACCTTGTTTCACAGTTTCTCTTGTGCACCTGCCAATGAAGAACATGTTGCACATTTATCTCAAAACAGATCATTATTTTGCATCACCCACCTCTGTGACATCCTTAAATTCCTGGAGTGCCTGAACTGACTTATACCCTTCACAGGTGATTCCAGAGTCTGTCTAGGGGCTACACTCAAGGATGATGGAAGAAGGAGACGATTTTCTTTTTAACTTTCCTGTTCCTCCTTTTCATTAATAATTAATAATCGTTCCTATTTAAGGAGCTGTGTGACATCAACTTGTGCCAATCAAACCAGGCTAATTAGCATTTCCATCTCGTCGTTTCTTTGTGTTCAGATACTTTGAGTTCTTCCCTCCAGCTCTTCATCAAATATGGAGCAAGTTATTGTGAACTGCATTCAGCCCGAGATGACGCCTCCTGCCTAGCTATGAAGGAGACCATTTTAACATCAGTGACTCTGCAGCCTCAGTCCCCAAGGAGAAGAAAGGAAAGAAAGAGACAAGACTCCCGGTTTTTCTTCAAATGCAGTTATCATCTGTCAGGGGATACATGTGTGTGGTGTATGAAAGCAAATCAGATTCCATTACTAATTATAATGAGGTAAAACCATTAAGACATTAGAAATAACCAACACAGCACCAGAAGCACGTTTCATATTGTTTTGAAACCATTATATGCCTGCCATTAAATAAATACTGTAGAGAACATAGTTTGTCTCAAACAAACAAAACAGAAGGGGGGAAAAAGCAACATCTTTCTTAGGTATGTCAGAATAAGAATGCTGTATGCAATCTCTCTGTGACTTGATTTCTTTCTCTGAAAAATGGGGATAGTCATAGCATCCATCTTGTAAGACTGTCATATACATCAAAGGGGTTAGTGTGTGTGGTCACTCAAAGCAACACTTGGCATACAATGTTAGCTGTGATTGGCCTGGGTACCATCCTCACCATCACATCAATGTACCAAACAGGAAAGGCAATGGAAGCACAGTATTGCCCATCAGAAGCAAAGAACCAGAACTCAAAGTCCCCAGTGGAGAGTTCTGTAGGTAACACCCACAGAGCACTCAAAAACTCAGTTCAATAAACCAGAAATATGCAACCGAGGCTGATGGTTTGACGTTGTGCAATCTGAGCATCTGAACTCTGTCCCCAATAACTAAAAGTGTACAGAGTTCAGGAGTAACAGCCAGAGATGTCCTTTTAGTTTGGGACTTTATCAGAATGGAAAATGGAGTTACCTACAAGGAATAAATCTAGGCTCTCTAATGAGAACCTCATGCCCTTAGGCACAATGAATAATAATGGCTATTCTGGTACCCCACTCTGCGTGACTAAATGTGGTAGGAACTGTTAGTACCGAAATGTGATGTGCCCTCACAGGCTTATGGGCTGAGTTGCTAGGCACCAGCTAGTGGCATTATTTGGGAAAATGGTGGAAACCTTAGGAGGTGCCTACTTGGAGTGCATGCCCATGGAGAGTCTATGTGGTCTCCAGCTCTGCCTACCACAGAGAAATCAGTTTCTGTCATAAGCTTCCTGTATCAAGATGCTCTGCCTCTCATGGACCCAGAATCGATAGAGCCAAGGACCGTGAACCAAAAAACTATAAAGTGATAACTAAAACAAACTACTTGAAGTCAACGTCTGAGGTAGCTTTGTCACAGCTACTGAAAAATAACATAAAAACCCCTCGGACAGGGTGTTACAGCTGCCTCGGACTCTCCTGTGTGGATCCTCTGGGCACCGAGCTGTCTGCCTCGCGCTCGGGTCCCTTTTAACCCAGGCACGCTGTCTTCTTTGTAGCCGCACAGCTTTGCCTGTCCACCGATGGCTGTCCTTCTGTTCCACTGTACAAGGATCCGCCACCTGCGACTGTTCTCTCTGCTTTCTGTGGCTACAGAAAGTCGTTCAGCTCTGTAGAAAGACTTACCTCTAACCAAGGGTTACAATTCAGTATAAATCCCTTATTTGTGCTTTGCCATACACTTCTGTGTTTATGGACCTAAAATATTGTTCAAAGAGCAGTGATTTGGCCATGTGAATCACTTGGAGAGTTGGTGTCATGTGGACTGTTACATGGAGTTGTCCTTAAATTATAGACTTTCAGTGGAAAAGAGACTATGGATGGGAGAACTGGTAAACCTAGGTGGAGATCTGGACATAGGCTGAGGTAGGTGAGGAGATGCCCTAGGACACCAAGTAAAGACAGAGAACAGGAGCCATGGGAAGGAAGAAAGCATTGTGGACAGCAATGCTTCCCTGGGAGAAGCCTGACCCTTAGCTCCATGCTTGGCACCCTGCACAGGGGCACATCATAAGTGCTCAATTAAATATTAAGTGAATGAATGAATGAATGCATCAAGAAAGAAACCCATGAAACCTGCATTGCTGATGAAGAATGGATGGATGACAGAGTTTCCTAGCAGTAACTACTTAGTTTTGCTCTCATATGGGGAGCCAAAGAATATACTAGAATATCTGTCTGTAGTGATTTGCAGTGGGGATCTGGCACAAAACAATCCTTTACCACCTTTACTATTGTGAACACTAGATAGGTTTTAAACCAGAATCTCCAATATTTAATATTTGTAATTTCTAATCTATCCCTTTCTGTTCTTTCCTCCACTCTACTTGAAAATACCCACCACACATCACTTTGATTATAAAAGACTTTAAAAATGAACAATTTATTAAAGTTACAAACAGGTGCTATGCAGTGATGCATTAATGGCTGCAATACCATGACAATGTGATGGACTGCTTCCCGCCCTTCAGCTGACTGTCTTAAAGTCACCCAGACGGAACACAGCTCCAGGGTATATGGTCCTCAAGGTTAGAGGCGCTCAAGGTTCCAAATCTGTGTGCCATAAATAATACTGAATTTACAAACAGCCTTGGAAAAGGTCAGTGCATTCTCTGCCCTTTTAGAGCTGTCCTCACTGTCCATCCCATCTGCTTCCCTTCTTCATTAATGCCTCACCTGCCTTGAAACCCTCTCAGTACTTGGAGAACAGTGATGAGACATTGGCTTATTGTATTACATATTTAAATGCAGAACATTTAAAAATGTTTGTAAATTTTATTACTGTCCTGTGGGAGGTATTTACTATTAGAGAATAATCAGAAAAGAGAGACCCTAATACTGTTCAGGTAGGAGTGAAGTCTTGTCATAGGAAAATATTAGAATTTTAAACCTGTTTTAGAAAAAACAGAATCCATGTTTAAGGACTCAGTGTTCTTAAATAATTTCTGAAAAAAATATGATATGAATAATTAATAAGAGAAGGTGAAGTCCAAGTTCCTTCTAACCAGGGCGGTTGATTAGCATATTTTTGATGAAACTCTCTGAAGGCAGAACTTAAGCGGCTCTGAGGACCCACAGGCTGGTTCTTTCCTTTCCTGGGATGCAGGGAGCCTGTGAGTCACTGGGTCCTACACCCCCATGAAGCAGAGAAGGTCAACCCTGTGGAGAGCAGCCTGGAGCTTCCTGCCTGCAGGTAAGCCTGAGAGAGCTCACTAGAGAGGAAGCATGCATTTCTCCAATACTGACTTGCAGAGCACCCCATTGCCACCCGAGCAGGGGCATCAACCCTGCCTCCACCAGCACACCTTGTAGAAACTCAGAGCCTCTGTCTCCCTTTCCCCTCCTTCCTCTCCACCAATTTCCTTCTCACTTTCTCCTTCCTTCTCTGACTCCTCTCTTCCTTTTTCCTCTCTCTCTTTCTCTCCCCCTTCTCCTCTGCCTTCTACCTTCCCCCTAGTTTCTCCTTTCCTTCTTCCATCTCCCTGCAGACTGGGGACAGCACAGTGGTGACCAATGTTAATCTCAGGAAGCAGAGGCTGAGAGATCTCTGACTTCATGAATCAACCTGATCCCCGATCTTCACAGAGAGTTTCAGACCAGTTGACTGCATTGTGAGAGTCTTTGCCCAAAGCAATTATCTTCCTACATCTTTTCAAGTTTATAAAAGCTGAACTATGTGATCCATATACAAAGAGATTCCTACTGTGGAAAATTACAAAAATAAAACCATACGCAACTTTTTCTTGTATTCTCTTGCTATTGTTTAAATCTGATGCACCCAAACATGTTAAAAGCACATTCTCCAGTGCAACAGTGTCCAACAATGAGACTTCTGAGAAATGATTAGGCTATGCGAGCTTCATTCTCATGAATGAATTAATGTCAATCCTGAAGGAGCCTGAGGTTTCTAATTTCTCACTCTCTCCTCTGCCCCATATCTCCTTCCAATGGACAGCAAAAAAGGCTCTCAACAGATGCTGTACCCTGGTACTTGTCTCCCAGTATCCAGAATGGTGAGAAATGCTCCCGCTCTTTATAAATCGTCCAGTGTGCCATATAGTTTGCCATAGCAACACAAAGCAAAGACACTTGTCATCATGCCACTCTCCCTAAAAAAATATTCTCAGTAACTGTGCAACCTTTTAGACCTTTAGCTGTGTGACTTCATCCTCACAGATGCATGCTGTTACTTGTGTGTGCATAATGGTGTAAGCTGAAGGGCTCTCCTTAAGCTGTGTGTGTGTTACACAGAAACTGGCTTTTAAAAACACCTTTACATTTTACAAAAGTTAAAGTAGAAACAAATTAATGTATCTGGGACATAAAGCACCCATGCACCCAACACACAGCTTAGAAACTTTGGCATGAAAGTCCCATCGCTCCTCTGCCCTTTCCCCTCCCTCCTCGTGAGTGATTGCCATAGGCATTCCATATGTCACATCCCTGAAGGATGCTGCAGAGATTTTGACACTTCCATACTTGGTAAAGAAGTTCAAATCTGGGTTGCTATGGATTCTGCAGGTGTAGCTATCTCTGTTCATTTCTGATGTTCAGGGATGACCCATTGAGTGAGTAGACCACTATCATCCTATATACCCCCAGCTCTTTCTGTTCATTTCTGATATTCAGGGATGACCCACTGAGTGAGTAGATCACTATCATCCTATATACCCCACCATTGTCTATTGTTTACTTCTAACCGCTGCTTTTTCTCTTCTTGTACGTATCCCTGGACAAAGGCATGTAGACATGGATCTTGGGAACTAAGTTGGGCTGGCCAATGGATATGCAGGTGCCCAACTTAGGAGATGATGCCAGGTTGTTTCCAGGGAGATTGTTCTGGTTTCACTATATCCACACCAATACTTGGATATTATCAGATTGCACGGGTTTTATGTCTGTGCTTGGTCTGCTGGTACAAGCCCATAATCATAGGCCTGTAATCATAGGTGGGAGGATCTAGATTGTAGATCATTCACATATCCACCAAATGGCCCTTTATTGTCTATGAAGATAGTAAATATAATTTCTACTCATTTTTAAAATATTTTTTGATATCTTATAAAAATATTAATTTTAATGTATTGCATTAGTACTTCTCTTTTATATGTTTGATAATTCTGTTTTAAGGAATTCCTCTTCTCAGGCAGCCATAAAGAATTGTTCTTTTTGCCTCTTGTAAGTTTATGGTTTTGCCTTCCATATTTAAGATTTAATCTCCTGGGAGTCCTTCTTTTCGTCTGATGGAAATAAGACTCAATTTGCATTGTTTCCTTATGGATAATCACTTAACACTGCTCCACACACTGTGGAAGTCATTATTTTTCCACTGGCTTGCAAAGCCATCTCTGCTGTAACTTACCTGCTCACGTGTTTTTGTTTGTATTCCAGGCTGACTGTTTTATTCAGTTCAGTAATAACTACCATGCAAACACTCCTGTCTTAATATGTTTAGATTTAAGCCGTAATACTTAGTGGGTAAATCCCATATCTTATGTTTCTTCCTTTTAGAATTATGTTATTTGTCTTCTGTTTTAGAAACATTTTACTAATTTCCATAAAAAAATTATCAAAATGAAAAACAGAAATTCATTGCGACTTTGTTTAGAATGTAGCAAATGTATAAATTATTCTCATGCTTGAACTGAAATGCTCTGTTTATTGTCATCGCTTATTAAAATTATATTCTTCTTTTATAAAGTTCCTTAACATCTTTTCTAAGTTACACTTCTATATCACTGGTATTTTAATAGTTCCAAATGTTGTTTTATATCTGCCACCAAGGTATATACATATAGCATTCTTTATATTGATTTTGGCCAGGAAGTCTGTTACCGCCTCTAGAAACATTCCCTGTAGATCCTTTTATGTTCTTGAGGTAAACAAGATTATTATTCTTAAACAATAGGAAACTTTCTCTTTTACAATCCTTGTAAATTTTATAGCTTTATTATATTTGCTAATATCTTGAAATACAATGTTGAAGAAAAAATGATTACAGACAACTTTATCTCATTTGTGATTCTATTTTTTATTATTTTTTATTTAAAATAGATGTTTTATTCATATGGCATATTCTACTTCTGGTTTCACCTCCCCCAGTTCCTTCCAGGTCCTCCCCAGCGCACCCTCCCACCCACAGATTTAAAAAAAAAGACATCTATGGTAATGTTACACATATATCAGAAATGAAAAATTAAAACTAACCACTGCGCTCACAGAGAAGCTGAAAGAGAATCTAAACAGAAAATTGATCCTAACAGTAATACAAATGGCTAACACTGCCATACTGAAGGAACTGAATAAAAGCATTGGTCCAATAATTGGACAAGAGTCATTTGACTTTAGTTTTTTACTCAAGTTTTATATTCTAGACAGTATATTTTTCACAGGAATGTTGTTTCTGAATCATTTTATATATATACTGGGATTTAAAAATGTCAATATAATATCTCTTATTATGACAGTCAAGCTTCTCACCACCAAAGGACTTTGTCTGAAGTCTTTTGAAGACAGGATAGTAGCAGCCTCCTCTGAGATTTATATTGTATTGGCTGGTTGACTGGTTTCCTTCTCAGTCACGGGACGCTTGCATTTGGGTCACTGGAATTTAAGTTCTGATTTGAGGTTTGTTGAACACTGCCAGTGCTACTAATTCAGAGTAAAAATCCTTGTAATATTGCTTTTAGTTCTAAAACATGTGAGTGAATTGAGATTAGAGATAGGCAAATTTCTTTTATTGTGTTGTGGGCAGGTTTATTTCTGGCTGAATTTAGCATTTCAAGGTGTCAGATATAGGTAGAATGTTTAACCTTGGGTCCATCCATTTACTTTATGGGATAATCACATCTACACACACACACACACACACACACACACACACACACACACACACACACACACTCTTGAGTGCACATATACAAACACCTCCATCCATGCTTGTTGTACCACATCACATACATTAGGAAGACCGTATGTCCTCAGAATAGAAGCTCACATCCTTCCTTTGGATTTCCAGTTTCATCTGGTCTTTGATTTAAGACTCTTCCACTCTTGCCAGCCCCTTAAAACAATTTAAAATGCCTTTCCATATGCCATGTGGCATATACAGTTGTGTTGGGCAGACATATTGGTGTTCTGCTTGTCTAGAAACAGCAACAGAACCAAATAATTGTCACAGTGACCTCCCAAGACACAATGGCTGTTTCTGCTAATTTTCAAACAAATGTATAAATACACCTATTTAAGGGTTTGCACGTAATAGAAAGTAAAAGTAACACAAGGCTAGATGGTGTGAGTGTTAGGACACAAAGAAGCTGAGGCTTTCTCTGGTCAGGATTATCTTCTAACCGGATCACATCCTCACAGGTAGAACAGTTTTCAGACAGTTATACTCTGCTGAGTACCACCCATGACCTTCTGTTGCATATTAGTCTAACAAACAAGATCACATGACCTCATGGAAAGGGAAAGGGATCCTGAGTGTGGTGGTTAATCTTTACTTTCAGCTAGCCTGGAGTTAGAGTCTCCTTGGAAACACATCTGGGGGGGGGGGTGGGCAAACCACACCACAGCTGGGGTTGCAGACCACAGAAAACGAAGAAAGTAAGCTGTGAAACTCATTGCTCTTTGCTTCCTGTCAGAGGAGGAGAGGAAGATGTGACCTCTTGCCTCCTACGCCTTGTCTGTGCCATCCTAGCCTCCAGGGACCATATTCCCTTGGATCCTTACCCAAACATCCCCTTCCTTTCTTCTTCCCTTCTGCTGCTTGGTCACAGCATTCAGAATAATTAACAGACATTGAAGTAGTAACAAGATGAGAACATCTCACAGAGGAGGAGACAGAGACCCTGTCACAGGCATCAGAAGTGACACAGTGTTGCAGGACTCTTGGTGAAATCAGATGCATGTCCATTCTTTTGTATACCTGGTGAAGAGCATGCTCCAGCATGAAATTGTCCCCGTCCCTCAGATTGTTCAATTAAATTTTGATAGGAAGCTCATTATAGGCACTTGTATTTCATTATATTAAGGTCACCAGATTACTCTTCATTAAAAATTAGTGTAAACATCAGAGAACAAAACCTTAAATAAATACGTCCTTGCGAATTCTCTAAATGTTTAGAGTAAGTAATCTTTCCAGACTTTGTCTGAACATCACAGGCGGTGTCCTAGTTACTGTTAGGGTTGTCCTCTGTGGAATCCTGTTCTAAACACATGGCTTTAAAGCAATTATTTCTTTTAGATTTTTAGTCCAACTGGGATCTTACAGATTTGGGACTTCATATGCAAACTTGATCTCATGCTCCATTGGGATAAAGGTGAGGTTGTTATAACACAGCTTGGATTGCCACTCTCATGGTGTGCAGGAAGTGCTTCCTTCCTGAGCAGAAGCTACACTTGCTGTGTCCTAGGGACCCAATCCTTATGTTCCCATCACCCAGCACAGGGTGGATATGTTCTGGTTCTAGGAGAAGACAACACATTTTACTTCCATAATTTTTTTTATTCTTCATGTCACTATAGGCTCCCGAATACTCATGAACAGTAGTAATTTACCCATGGAATTTAGCAGGGAATTTGTCAGGAAAGACACATGGATGAAATTAAAAAGTCACTAAACCTCAAATGACATCTTCAGTGGCACTCCTTTCTACATCACTGGCTTTTAAATAAACACCAGATGCTCTAGAACAGCAGCTCTTAGCATGTGGGTTGCAACCCCTTTGGGAGACAAACAACCTTTTCACAGGAGTCACCTAAAACCATTGGGAAACACAGATATTTATATTAGGATTCATAATAGTGGTAGAATTACAGCTATGAAGTAGCAACAAAAATAATTTTATGGCTGAGGTCCCCATAATAGGAAGAGCTGTATTATGGAGGCAGCATTAGGAAGGTTGAAAATCACTGCTTTAGAAGACCTGGTAACTTGCTAATCTTGCCAGTTCCCTGTGTGAAGAGGCAAACACTAGCAACTGGGATCTTGGCTACAAGGCCAATCTTATTGACAAGCTGAGTGAAGCTGAGAATCTGAAGGTTTCTGGAATGATCTCAATGATTTGACTTCACATGTTCATCTTCTCTATGTAGTATAATTTAAGCTATTTAGTATATAATATGGAACCACCCAGAATCCCTTTAGGAAAATACCAGAGTATAAATATATACACACATTTAAAATGGCCACCCTATGCGAGGGAGGACATCTGAAACCAGAAAGTTGGAAGGATGGTGGAAGGCAACCATCAAAATCAATGTCTTTTAACTATGATTCCTAAAATTTATTTTTATTGTGTATGTGTGTGTGTGTGTGTGTTTGTGTTTGTGTGTGAAGCACTCTTTGATTCTTAGAACAAATGGTGCTGGATCATCAATAGAGCAATGTATGAAGCCATCTGGTATAGGGGTGGGCTTGTTACCTTTACTCCATTGCATTCACAGGACACAACAGAAACAATTCAAGGTAACAATGGTTGATTTCAACTCCCAGTTGCAGAGGATTTGAGACCACCATGGCAGGGAAGGTGTGGTACAGGAAGGTGAGCAAAGTTACTTGTTGCTCATGAGGCTTTGCACCAAGAAGCACAGACATCATCAGAACCGAAGGCCAGGCTCTGTTACTAGAAGGAAGGACCACCTCTCATGACATTCTTCCATCTACAGCTGAGGTTCCGGAACAAGATGAGATCCTGTGTGTGGTGATGAGGCAGTGGCAGATAATTCAGATTCAAACCACAACAGTGAGGAGTTTGGACAGGTTCGCCTTGTTCTCTAGTCCCAGATATAACCAGGAAAACGAGTTTTTGGGTTTGTTACTTTTTGCTTTTATTGCTGTTGTTTAATTGATCATTTGAAATTGGGTGCACTGAGCTGCTGCCCTATGGTTTTATATTTTTTTAAGAGCTGATTCTACTTAAATTAAAAAATCTTTATGTTAGGGGCACAAAGCAATAGCTTCGAGATTGAAAGCACCAGCTGCTCATCTAGAGGACTCAGTTTGAATTCCCAGCACCCTTGTGGGGGCTAAATTAACAATCATCTCCAAGGCCAGTTCCAGAGGATCTGACATCCTCTTCTGGCCCCTGAGTGCACTGAATGCACGTGGTGTATAGACTTAACTAAAGGCAAGACACCTGTAACAAAAAATAATGAAAACAAGTCTAAAAATTATTTTAAAGTTATATCTGGATTCAATTTAAAAAAAATATTATTCTGATCTTGAAAAGCATCATTGTTTTCCAGGCAGAAAGTGAGTCTAAAATACAGATCACCATACCTTTGGTTATAGCCTTAACATTAACTCACTAAAGCTTCTATAAAAGAATGAGAATTCTTTTAAAGAGAACCGAAGGAAATTGATGAGGAGCAGGAGTACAGAGACTATAATGGCTACTAATCACTGACAGAAAACTTCCTTCTGTGGAAAGGTGATATGTGTAAAGACACCACTAGCACCATTGGGCTGTGGTGGCAGCGGCTGGCAGAGGCTCACAAAGCATCCATTTCCTTCCCTTTTCATTAACAAGTCTCCATTTCTAGCTGGGTGTGTTGCCGTCTAACCACAGCTGCTGTCTGGCCCTGTACTGTGAAATAGGATGCCCGTACCAAAGCACAGTGAGCCTTCCCACATATCTCAGTTCATGGAGCTAAGGGCCTCTCCCTGGACACACACACCACCAGGGCTCCAGGTGTGTCTGTGTTCACATTCCTACCTTCCAAGGTATTGGACTGCCTATCTGGAGAATTTTTTTTTTTTTAATTCAGGAAAGAAACTTTTCTTATATTTAAATTGCTCCTCGATTTTGTAACAAAATTAAATCCTAATAAGTAATGGCTGCTAAGCAGGCTCTTGTTTTCTTGGCAGACTGAACACAAACCTATGTATGACATAGTAGAGGAGATATCTTCATTTTATACCTATAGAATTAGAAGAACAGGAAAAAATAGGTTAAAAGGCATATTAAGACACAGAAAACAAAACATTTCCCCACCTAATGCTCAGGGAACATCGTAAAATAGAAGGCAGAATGCTTGTAAGGGCCAAAGGATCAGGCAGTTTGCTGTGAGATTGTGTCTCCTAAGAATGTCAGATGCCACACTCATAAAGTCTCGGCAGCAGGACCAACCAGATGTGAGCTGAACAAGGATGAACCTGCCAAGCTGAATGGAGAAAGCCCATGAGGCCACACACAAAGAACTACAGGCAACAGAATAAAGCTGGGACAGGAGAGGTGGCCTTCCTCAGCGAGGACACAGCAATTCATTGTTCAGAGTCAAACTGTCAGCCTGAAACATGTACAAGTAACACCATACAGACTCAACAAGATATACTTAGAAAAATATGCATATGTAAATATATACACAAATGCAACATCAATTAATGGGGAAAGAGGCCGTGAATGTGAAGGAGTGGAGGGGACATATGGGAAGGTTTGGAGGAAGGAGAGGAAAAGAAGGAACATAAATTATCAACCCAAGAATAAACACTGACAAGAACAAATAAAAAACACAAGAATCTAGAATTTGAGGCTTTTGCCTATCAACATCTCTCTAACACCTTAATTCTCTCTAGTCTTCAGAAATCAGCTTTCCACGGTTGCCAAAATACAAGTAACATTGAGCATTTATTGAGCCTGTACTGTGTGGGGTAAACCACATTTTTCGTGGGTTTATTGAGTTAAGACTTAACTTTTATGGAGTAGAAATTAGGAATGACCCTCTCTTCCCCCATTTTAAAGATGAGCACACTGAAATTGAATGGGAGATATCCTGAGGTGACCTGGCAGTGGCAAGTCTGGGCCCTGAATTTGGGCAAATTGGCTTCAGAATATGAGAACATGAGAATGTGAGTCCTCAGAGTTAGACAAAAGGAAATTTTTTTTGGCTAAATTTTTATGGCTGAGCTGTGGAATTTCTCCTACAGGAAGAGTACGCATGTGCAGTCTTATAACACCAGAATCTGGGGCCTTCATCTGGGAGTGTTTCCTTACAGCCTTTGGCAAGTGAACCTTTTCAGTATCAGGGACAGCCATTTGGTGGCTTGATTTCATGCCTCTAAATATTCTTTCTTTGCGTACTTATCCCTTTTGAATTAATAAAACTTTTTGGTCAAGTCAGCAGTGACCTAAATATTTGAAGATTGGGAAGATGTTTCTGATCTGAGTTACACACACTTGGCACAGAGTGGGTACTCATTAGAAATGCCAGCAGTCATGGAATTGGTTCTCTGAATGCCTCGGTGTTGTGTCGTCTGATTGATGCTGCAACTCACAACCACCCTTTCTCCTTTGGTAACAGCACTCTGCCCTTTGAATGGCAACCTTCCTCTCTGAACACATGATTCCTCTAGACCTGAGTAGAATATTTTTCCTGAAGGCAGCACATGACTCAAGTCAACAAAAATCTCAGGAATTGGCCAGAACTATTACTCCAGCTGTATAACATATTAGAAGTAGCTGGAGATAGACGATGGAGCTTGTTCTCTGTAAAAAGCCAAACTGGGGTGGAGTAGGGTGGGGTGGAGTGGATTGAGGATGGGTGCAGGCCAGCATTGCATTGGCCTTCATTATCTTTGAAGTGTCACCATAACAGACAGACTTGTGTATAAAGTTCACAGGCAAAGTCAACAGTCAACTAATTTCTCCTCTATTCACACGAAAAAACCTGACATTTGTTTACCTTACTGGAGTGGGGGGGTGTGGGGGGGTGGAGGACTCTGTGCATCTCCAAGACATTGGGCAGGAAAGGCTTTCAGAAGCGGTGACAACTTTGCTATCCTTTCTTGGCTGTGTCTTTGTCAGCTCTTGAGAGATGGCTTAACAGTTAAGAGTTTCCAAAGAACAGGAGAGAGAGAGAGAGAGAGAGAGAGAGAGAGAGAGAGAGAGAGAGAGAGAGAGAAAGAGAGAGAGAGAGATAGATAGAGAGAGAGAGGCGATCTGATTTTCCCCTTACTCCCACCATTGAGCGTGAGATAAGGGAGGCTCCCAGGCCTTGGATTCAATGTCAGATCACAGAGCCTAGAGCCATACAAGAGCCTAGGGGCTGTTGCTAAGGCCTGGGATGTGTTGCTACGGCTTTCTCTTTTTGAAGCCATAAAGGAAGAAAGGGGAAATCTTAATACTTGAGGATTAATAAAATGGGTACCAGATTCTGACTTAGAGCAGGAAGTCTCAGGTGACCATGCTTCCCTGAAGGGGGAATTAGAAAGTCTCAGAGCTTAGTGTACCTGATAAATCATGATTTTCTGTGTTTTACAAACAGTGTGAACTCTTCCTCATAGCCTTAGGGGCTGTGTACGAGGAGGCCCTTCTCATAATCGTTCTCGATTTCTCATTGGTTTTCTTTCTTTCCACCTCTCAAGGGGTGTGACCCTCTGTTGCCACCTCCCACAGCACACACTGCCTACCCCTTTCTTCCAGCCTCTGGGACGGACTCCCAGGCTTCTCTCGAACCTTACTTTCCTGGTTTCTGTCACTGCCCAGGGGATTTCTCTCTCTCTGTAATTACCTATTTTCTCATCACTCACCATTTGTTACAACCTGTCATGATTTGACTCATTCATTCATTTGTTTGACATGAAGCTTTGCTTGTTTATCTGTCCTTGCTGGAATGTTTATCTACCTGAACGTTTGTTTATTCTATCAATATTTGTGGATCCTACCAGATGCCTAGAAAACAGACAAAGGTAGCCAGCCTCAAGGCTTGGGAGAGTGAAGAGTTTCCCAGGTCAAATGCCTGGTGTAGCAATCAGCTGCACCTGTGGGGATGAACAGAGCAGGTGGGGGTTAACTTCAGCAGGTTCTTTCAGTTTTTATCAGCCTGTTCAGAAGCCCATGTGGTGGCCCTGCCAGGTACAATGTGCAGATCATCAAATGTGACCAGAAGAATAGAAAGGAGGATGTCGTAGAAAAAGCATAGGCCTCACATGGGCTCTTGCTAGAGGCTACCCCACCTGAAATCACAGTCCCTCCTGGAAGGATGTCAGAGGCAGGGGTGAGGGAGGTGTATGGTACAGAGGGTTGGGGTGGGGAGTTGAACAGTTTCTGCCTTTCACTTCATCTTTTTAAAACTCACATCATGTACCCTCCTGCTCTGCAATAACTTGCGGGTTCAGTTTTGCTTTAGAACAAACAGGTCCTTACTTTGGGACAGAAACGACAGCAAGATTCACCAGACATCGAGGCAGTAAATACATCAGATCTAAGATGTGTGCTGATTTTGAGACATAGTTACATGAATGTTGAACTTCTAATCAAGGAGCTATTTTAATTTCCCTGAACAGGTGAACAGGGGAGAAACCATGGTTTTCATTTGGATTTTAGCTGAGCCACTTGGCCATAATTCAGACCATGAGCAGGAGGTCACAGGCAGTAGAACTTCCAGAGAAGGAGACTGGGTTCCCCTAAGTAAAAACTTTCAGTGCTGAGAGCAGAGGGGTAAGGTCTCCAGGGAGCTGCAGGACAGCCAGGCACGCTGTGCAAGGATTCCATGACTATAACAAAAAGCCTAGCCTTTTGGTAGGGACAAATTTTAGATAATAAACCATGAACATGAATTTGTACAGGAGGGATTCTCATTATGAATGGATCTCAGTGTATATAAAATGTCCTGTTTGCATTTGAAACCAGTATGATAATCTCTAAAATTATGCTAAGGATACCACATCTCCCTTCCTGCCAAATGCAACACTGATAACAAAGCCACTGACTGGCTCTTGAATGACATCCCTTGTCTACTTGGACAAGAAACACGCAGTAATAGGTGTCCCTTCCTGACAGGGTTGAAAATCTAGACATTGTTGTTCAGGGGCAAACCCCATTATAACAAGACCTAAAAGAATGTTCCTTAAGAATTAAATATCTCACACCCTGATGTATCTAATATACTTCTTAAAGCAGGGTTGGGATTGGCTTTTGAATCTTTTGTTGAAAATTCAGCCTGTAGTTCTCTTAAATTTCTTAATTATTCATGCTGTGGAGAAAGCTATTAATTATTCAATTAATCCCCCTCTGTGGTAAAATGTTTATTGGATTCTTATGCATTTTAGCTTCCTAGTTAGACATAATTGGGCAAATAAATGATAACTCTGTTTTTTTATAGACCCGTTCATGTATAGCCTTACTCCAGCATAGTATCTGAGTGAAATGTTAATTACAACAGAATTGCTAAAGTTATGATCCAGTTGGGCACTGATCACAGCAAACTCTGGAAGAATGGTTGAAAGCTGGCCACAGTCATCATTTTTGGTTTTAGGGATCTTCCACATCTCCCCCACATGCAGTTGATCAATAATGTAGAAATAACGCAGGAAGTAGTTATAAGTCACTGATGTTATATGCAAATGTTAGATCTTTATTAAATACACCAAACAGGAGCATGCCTGAATGTGGGCACATCTTGCCAATCACATCACAGTTCTTTCAGGCAACCTCTCAGAGGATTTCAACTGTTTCTCAAAGGTGCAGTCACTCCTGTGTAGCCTCTTCCTCAATTTCCAGAGGCTCAAATGCAGGCTGCCTACAGAAGCCATTTGTGCCCTGTCTAGCACACAGGAGATGTGTGGAACCTGCCTTCTGTTTTCTAGGGGAAGAGTCTTCTGAGAATTATTGTTGTTGCTCTTTGGAAGACCCAGGCTTCACTCATCACCTATCACCATAGCTGACTGGACAATACCAGCTTATATTAGTTCTGCCTCCTCCCGTGTTATGTTCCTGCCTCATAATCCTGTCCTCTGGAGCTAAAGATTCCAATACAAACCTTTGTGTCTGGACATGATTGTGCAGGAGCTCAGCCAACCAAACACTATTTGGTTTACATCTTTTAAACCAGAACAAATATATCATTTTCCCTTTAAAGCCAAAACAGATACAATCTAGAAAGGAAATCACTGAGCTAACATACACTCTGGACAGAACTAATAAACTATCGTAAGAGCTAGAAAATGGGCAGACCTGGTCTTTTGGTCCTTCATTCTCCTCGCAGATAGGATTGGGCACCTGCCAAGGTGTGGTTACAACAAAACTTGAGGGAATTTCTCTCATCTTACCTGGGTGCTTCCATACAGCAAATGACTTTAAAATGGGTTGGATAAATGTCCTACCAAATACTACCCAAGGCAGACATCATAAGGCTTGGGCTGCTGTGTGCCAAGAAATGGTGATTAACTCTTTCAATTCTCTAAACCTGGAGGAAGTTTTCCACCTCCACCTCCTATTAGCATTTCCTGAAAAGGCTGTGTATCAGGGTTAGCGGTGTGTACGTGGACTCCTGCAGGATATAGCCATGGTCCATTCTTACTGGGAGCTGATAGGAAGTGCTGGCAGCAGAGCACCAGAAACCCCAGAGGGACTTGGCCTCTGCAGAGGAAGCAATGATGGTGTGTCATGATGTGAGTCAGGAAGAGTCTTCTGCAGCCCTCAGCATTTTGTATACAAAGTTTTCAGCTAATCTGATTTGAGCTCATTTCTTATTGATTTTAATCACTTCAGAAGTTCAAGACAGTTTGAGGTCTTAGAAAACTCAGGAATTCAGACTCCTCATCCTAAATGTGTTTCTTTGACCAGTACAAGGTCTGACACTTGGTCCCAGCTCCAATGCATCTGTGTGGATGAATGACTTCCACATGGCCAAGCCAAGGCACACAGGGTGAGTAAGCTTCCTGTCCAAAGCCAATGTGGAAGCAGCCTTTGGCAGGCTCTGTACTGGAACCCTGGTTTTCAACCTTGAGCTTGTCACTCCACTTACCTGCTTATGAATGCTAAGAAGCACCTACTTCCTTTATTGCTTTACTGTCCATGAAACATCTTTAGAAGCTTGTTGTCATTCTGTAACATCAAAGTATTTAACAAAATTAATGAGATTTTGATTCTGGGTACAAAGATTAAAACATCTCATAGGCACACGTAATTTAAAAAGAATCTTAAATGGGGCGTGTTTACTGGTCAGGTGCTTGTTCAGTATGAACAAAGCCTGGGTTTTGATTCCCAGAACTTCTACCCTAAAAGAAAAGTTTCTTTATATCAAAGCTCATAAAATTCCTTCTATCTCAATTTTCAGTATGGTGTCATCATGTAGAACAAGCCCTGCAGACATCACGTCTCTGCCCAGCAGCAATGGAACTATAAAAAGCTAAGGAATTTGGCCTTTAGAGGTCTTAAAATTCATTTTATAAAGTGGTAGCCATTTTGGAGTGGCAGCTATTTAAAATATACTATATTTTTCAAGTCAGGGACATCATGTAGCAAGTGATTCTTTTTGACTGATGATTACCAGGGAATTTAAATTGTGTCCTATGTACTAGTATGCTTGATTTGGCTGAGGCCGAGTTGGACAGTGCTACTTACTGCAATGGCTAGCAGCAGGCTGACTTTCTATGTGTATTTCTTGTTTCCAGTGGTTTATATTTTGCTGATTTATTGTCATTATTGCATGATGTACCCTTCTCCCTGCTGTCTCTTGTTTCTGCCTCTAGGATACTTCTTCTTCACTCAGTTACACAGAGCTATACCCACATAACCACTGCTCTATGCAAAATAACAGCCTATAACACTAGAGTAATAGGACTTGAAACTAAGTCCCTCTTCTGTGAGATGTGGATTCTACGTTCTTGATCTGAGGCTTACACTGTATCATGGGGTTCTTGATTAACAACTTCTGTGTCTGTGAGGTTCTTGTTTTTCTTGTTTCTTATGATGAGTTTTAAGTATAATGAAATTAAGAAAGGAATAAAAGACTTCCTAGAATTTAATAAAAATGAATCCAAAACATACCCAATGAAAGCATTGTTAAGAGGAAGCCTATATGAAAAACCAAGAGAAATCTCAAACAAGATATCTAACAACTCAGCTTAAGGTTTTAGAACAATTAGAAGCAAACTCACCTAGAAGGAGTAGACAGCAGGAAATAATCAAACTTAGAGCTGAAATCAGTGCAATTGAATAAAAGAGAACAATACAAAGAATCAATGAATCAAAAAGTTGGTTCTTTGAGAAAGTCAACAAGATAGAAAAACCCTTATCCAAACTAACCAAAAGAAACAGAGAGACTATTCAAATGAACAGAATCAGAAATGAAATGGGAGCATGATAACAGACACCCAGGAAATCTAGAGAATTATCAGGTCATACTTTGAAAATCTATACTCTTCTAAAATGAAAAACCTAAAAGAAATGGACAGCTTTCTTGACAACTAACAATTACCAAAATTAAATCAAAAACAGAGTAAAGACCTAAACAGAGCTATAACCAAAGGAAATTGAAGCTGTTATTAAAAGTCTCCCAAATAAAAGAAGCCCAGGACCAGATAGTTTTACTGCAGAATTCTACCACACATTCAAAGAAGAACTAATACCAATACTCAACAAACTGTTCCATACAGCAAAAACTGAAGGAACACTGCCAAACTCTTTTTGTGAAGCCACAATCACACTGATACCCAAGCCACTCAAAGATACAATTAAGAAAGAGAACTACAGACCAGTCTCCCTCATGGACATTGATGCAAAAATACTCAACAAAATTCTGATAGACTGATTACAATAACATATAAAACAAGTCAAGTCATCCACCACTATCAAATAGGCTTTATTCCAGAAATGTAAGGATGGCTTAACATACAAAAATAAATAAATATCATCCATCATATAAACAAATTGAAGGGAAAAAATCACATGATCATCTCCTTAGATGCTGAAAAGGCCTTTGACAAAAGCCAACACTTCTTTATGATAAAAGTCCAGGAGAGATCAGGAATACAGGGAAAATTCCTAAGTATAATAAAGGTGATTTACAAGAAGCTGATCACCAACATCAAACTAAATGGAGAGAAACTCAAGGCAATCCCACTAATCTCAGGAACTAGACAAGGTTGTCCCCTGTCTCCTTATCTATTCAATATATTTCTCAAAGTTTTTGCCAAAGCAATAAGAAAAAGAAAGGAAATTAAGGGGATACAAATTGGAAAAGAAGAAGTAAAACTATCTCTATTTGCAGATGATATGATTGTATACTTAAGTGACCCACAAAATTCTATCAGGAAACTCCTACAGCTGAAAAACACCTCCAGCAATGTAGCAGGATACAAGAGTAATTAAAAAAAATCAGTAGCCTTCCTATACACTAAAGAGAAACAGGCTGAAAAAGAAATAAGAGAAAAACCCTTTATAATAGCTGCAAATAGCATTAAATACCTTGATGTAACTATAATCAAAGAAGTAACAGATCTGTTTGACAAAAACTTTAAATCACTGGAGAAAAAAATTGAAGAGGATATCAGAAAATGGAAAGCTCTCCCATGTTCCCAGATAGGTAGGATCAACATAGTAAAAATGGCAATCTTACCAAAAGCAATCTACAGATTCAATGCAATCCCTATCAAAATCCCAACACAATTTTTTACAGACATAAAAGAATAATACTCAACTTCATTTGGAATAACAGGAAAGCCAGGATTGCCAAAACAATTTTGCTCAACAAAAGAACCTCAGGAGGCATCATCATCCCTAACTTCAAGTTATACTATAGAGCTACAGTAATAAAAACAGCCTGATATTGGTGTATGAACAGACTTGTGGGTCAATGGAATCAAACTGAAGACCCCAACATTAGCTCACACACCTATGAACACCTGATTTTTGACAAAGAGTTTAAAAATATTCAATGGCAAAAAGATAGTATCTTCAACAAATTGTGTTGATGGCAGTATGTAGAAAAATGCAAATAGATCCAAGCCTATCACCCTGCACAAAACTCAAATCCAAGTGGACCAAAGACCTCAATAAAAGACCAGCTATGCTGAACTTGATAGAAAAGAAAGTTGGAAATACCCTTCAACGCATTGGCACAGGTGGCCACTTCCTAAATATAACACCAGTAGCACAGACACTAAGAACAACAACCAATAAGTGAGACCTCCTGCAACTGAGAAGCTTCTGTAAAGCCAAGGACACAGTTAATAATAAGACAAAAAGACAGCCTATAGAATGGGAAAATATTCTCACCAACCCTACAAGTGACAGAGGATTGATCTCTAAAATATATAGAGAACTCAAGAAACTAGAGCTCAAAGCCCTAAATAACCCAATTAAAAAATGGGGTTCAGAACTAAAAAGGGAATTCTCAGCAGAAGAATTACAAATGGCTAAAAGGCATGTGAAAAAGTGCTCAACTTCTTTAGCCATCAGAGAAGTGCAAATCAAAACAACTTTGAGATACCACCTAACACATGTCAGAATGGCTAATATTAAAAACTCAGAGGACAGCCTATGCTGGAGAGGATGTGGAGCAAGGGGAACATTTCTCCCTTGTTGGTGGGAGTGTAAGCTTGTAAAGCCACTCTGGAATGCAGTATGGAGGCTTCTCTGAAAACTGGGAATCAATCTCCCCAGGGACCCAGCAATACCACTACTGGGCATATACCTTAAAGATGCACATTAACACCCCAAAAGCATTACCTCAACTGTGTTCATAGCAGCATTATTCATAATAGCAAGAACCTGGGAACAACCTAGATGCCCCTCAACTGAAGAATGGATTAACATCTACACAATGAAATACTACACAGCAGTAAGAATAAATGATTGATATCCTAAAATTCGCAGTCAAATGGATGGATTTAGAGAATATCTTCCTGAACGAGGTATCATAAACCCAGAAGGAAAAGTAGGGGATGTACTCACTCATTAGTGGACTTTAAGCAAAAACATTCCTATTTCATTGAAAGATGATGGGTTTATAAAGTGATTTAAAACACATACACATACATAAACATACACACATACACACACACACACACACGCACGCACGCACGCACGCACGCACGCACGCACGCATACAAACACAACATCTTTTGGTTTGACTATAGAATGTTGCTTAGCAGAAATTTGTGGTGGCCATAGTGCATCCGTGGGCATTAGCTGTGACCTACTGTGCTTTCTTCATCTGTAGCTGAGCTTAACCTGGCTTGAGGAACTTTAGATTTTATTTTTTATGTTTTATGTATTTAGAAAAGAGAAGTTTTATTACAATATCTTCTTTTTTTTTTTTTTTGGCTATCCTGGATGTTTTTTTTTTTATATATAAAGTTTGACATCGATTTTCAAAAAACAATAAAGTAAAAGAAAAAATATACTAAAAAAATAAAAGTCAGAGGACATCTTTCAGAGTCTGTTCTCTCCTTTCACTGTGTGGGTCCCTGGGACTGAACTCAGGTCAGCAGACATGTTTGAAGGCATTTTTACCTGCTGAGCCTTATCACTGACCCCTCCATTGTTATTTTTAAAATATATGCCACTGTGTGTATTTGAGATTTACAATATATTATGATATTCATATCAATATTAAATTGATTAATTAGTGAAGCAAATTAAAGTATTTATAATTGCATAGCTAATTGGTTGTGACAAAACAGAATCTACCTTACAAAGTATTTCATACTTAAGGCATCGTATCATTGTGTTAGTGCATGTGTTGAATAATTTTATGTCAACTTAACACAAGGTAAATCATCCCAGAGGTGTGAGCCTCAGTCAAAAACGTGCCTCTGTAAGATTGGGCTGTAGGCAAGCCTGTATGGCATTTTCCTTAATTAGTGATTGATAAGGGAGGGCCCAGCCCATTGTGAGTGGGGCTATTATTCCTGGGCTGCTAGTCCAGGCTTCGTAAGAAAGCAGGCTGAGCAAGCCATGTTTTGCAAGCCAATAGGCAGCACCCTCCACAGCCTCTGCATCAGCTCCTGCCTCCAGGTTCCTGCCCTGCATGAGTTCTATCCCTCACTGCTTCTGATGATGAACTGTTATACGGAACTGTGAGTGAAATAAACCCTTTGCTCCCCACATTGCTGCTTTCCCTCATACCTTTCTATTTCTATTTCCTTCCCCACCTTTGCTCTTAGTAATCATTATTTACTCTCTGTGTATGTAAGTGGATCATGCAATAATTTTCTTTCGTGTCTGGCTTATTGACTTAGTGTAATGTCCTTCAGATTCAATCATGTTTTGGCAAATGTCATAACTTCCTTTCTAAAGCCCATTAATATTGTCTCATATAGTGCAATGCGGCCTCAAACTTGTCTACAGGCTACTTTAGGCAAGGTAGCAGTTTTCACAATGTTGACTCTGCCTGTTCATGAGCACAGGAAATCCTTTCCGTCTTCTGTTGTCATCTTTAATTTCTTCCTTTATTGTTTGATATTTTCATTATAAAAGTCTCTCACCTGCTTTGTTAACTTTATTCCTAGGTATCTCTTTAAAAAGGTGCCACGAATGGGATTTTTTTTTCCTCTTTGATTTCCTTTTTAGCAACTATATAGAGAACTTCTAATTTTCTGTGTTGATTTTGTATCCTGCTGCTTTGCTGAATGTGTTTATGAGATTTTTTTTTTAAGTGTTTTCTGGTGGTGTTTTAGGTGCTTGGTATAGAGTCCTGTGGGATTATACTCTTGTACATTGTAATTGTTTGCCTTTCCTATTGTACCTGTTGGTTTAATATACTGATGGCCATGAGGCAGACAGGAAGTATGGGTGGGGCTACCAGACTAAGAAAACTCTGGGAAGAAGAGAGAAAATAAGAATGCTGCTCTGAGAGAAGGTACCAAGATACATGGCTAGATAAGAATCATGGGTTAGTTTAAGAATAAGAGTTAGCAAGAAATATGCCTAAGCCATAAGCCAAACACCTTGTAATATACATAAAACTTTGTGTGATTATTTGGGACTATGGGTTCAGACCTTAGAGCTAGACCAGGCTAGAAACTCTTAATACAATAGAGCATGTACTCAGGTTCTAAGTTTAGGGTTAATTCATCTCCAAATTGGGATATTTTGACTTTTTCCCTTTTTTATTTCTATACATTTTTGTTTTCCCACTGTCATACTGTTTTATTTAAGACGTTGAGCACAATGTAGACTAAAAGTAGAAAGAATGAACATCTTTGACTCTGTCCAGATGTTATCTGAAATGCTCTCTTACACCCCCAACTTATTACAGTGTTGGCTATAGGTTTATTGTATATAGTCTTGAGGTATTTCCTTTTTTCTCCTAATTTCTTCAGGAAAAGATATTGACTTTTTTTCCAGAGTTCTATTCTACGTGTATTGAGATGATTGTTTGATATATGTCCTTGAATATATTTATGTACTATGCCCATCAATTTATGTATGTTGAGCCACACTTGCATTTATGGAAATGGACTCAGCTTGGTCATTGTCTTAGTTATATTCTATTGCTATGAAGAGATGTCACGATCAAGTCAACTCTTATAAGAGTTTAATTGGGATTTGCTTACAGTTTCAGAGGCTTAGTCTATTATCATCATGGCTAGAAATATGGCTGTGTGCAGTAGTAGGGAGAAAGTACATTACCTTGAGCGAGAGGCATGGCCTCTTGGTCAGTGTAGGTATGGGATTCACCTATGACCATTGAGGCTGCAACACTGAGGTATGGACTCTCTGCTTCCCTTTTGCCCTTGGAAGGGGGAGACTCATTCTTTTGGATGGATTGTCCCAGCATTTCTGCCCCTTTTAACAATTGCCAATGATTAATTACCAACTATAGGCATTGGAATAGTAGGTGAGCGATAGATACATTGTGATCCTTATGCAGAGAAAGAGTGTCTGGGATTGGCATGGGGTTTTGAAACTTCAAAGCCCACCCCCAGTGACATATTTCATCTAACAAGACTGGATCTCTTAGTCCTTCTAATCCTTTCAAAGATTCAACTCCCTAGTAACTAAGCATTCAAATTTATGAGCCTACAAAGGGGAGGGGTATTCTTACTCAGACTACCACAGTCATAGATGCCTTTTGGCTTTTTTTACACAGTCTCACACCATATCCTAGGTTAGTCCTGAACTCACTATGTAGTCTAGATTGGCCTTGAATTCTCAGTAATTTTCCTGTTTCAGCCTCTGAAGTGCTGGGATTACAGGCATGTCATCATTCCTATGTTGGCATATGGTCTTTGCAATGTGTTGTCTAATTTGAGTCTATTGAGAAGTTTGGCAGATATGTTCAGGAAGATTGGTCTATAGTTTTTTGCTGTTGTTAATATTATGGTGTTATCTGGTTTGAGCCTAAGAGTAATACCTGCTTTAATGAATGTTTGAGCATTCTCCTTCCTTTTCTACCTTTTAGGCTAGTTTGAGGAACATTTTTGTTATAATAGATTAAGGGTCTGGTATAATTCATCATTCCTAGCCTTTTATTTTTTTTAGAATAATCCTTTTACTGCTTCAATCTTGCTACTCATTATAAACCTATTTACATCCTCCTAATTGAAACGTAGTTCACATATGTTTAGATATTTATCCATTTTTTCCAGATGTTTTAGCTTTTTGGATTGTTGTAACATGTGTGCTACCTGGGTGAGTCCGGCATGGGACTGGAGATTAAAGGCACAGGAAACCTGGGTCATTTGTGCAAGGAGAATGCCATTTATTGAGACTCAGAGTCAGACTTGAATACCCGAGGCATAGCACAGTGGAAATCCCCCAGGTGGCTGGAAAATTACTGACTTGAGATAAACAACTTAAACTTCCTCTTCTGACCCCCATAGGTAAGAAGCCAGAAACTTACCACAACTGGGTGTTGAACACAGAATGTACAACCAGCAACCACAGGCCTTGTCTCATGGCTCAGGGTACAGGGAAAGGTCATGAAGGTCCCTACAGATTGTAGGTTTTTAGGTGTCCCAAGATGATATTCTCTGTTTTACTGACATCTGTAATAAGATCCCCTTCTCCATTTCTAACATTATTAATTTGGATCTTCTCTCTGCTGGTTACTTGGGTTCATCAATCTTAGTTTTTCAAAGAACCGTCTTCTCGTTAATTGATCCTTTGAATTGTTCTTTTAGTCTTTATCTCATTAACTTCTGTTTGGCATTTAGTATTGCCTAGGGCTAATTGTACTCTTATTTTTCTAAATCCTTGAAGTATGTCATTAACTATTTAATCTATGTTACTCTTTTTTTTAGAAATGCAAACAGAAATCTATAATTTTTTCTTAAAACTTCCTTTGCTATATTCAAACAGTTTTGATAAACTTTCATTTTTATTTTAATCTGGAAAGTTTTAATTTTTTTCCTGATTTTCTTAATGATCCATTGATCCTTCAAAATATATTGTTCAGTCTCTGTATGTTTATATACCTTTTATAATTTCTAGTGCTATTGGTTTTAGTTTTATCCTATTAATATCTTATAAGATACAAGAAATTTATTAAAAATGTAAGATTATTTAGATTTTTTATGTTTACTAAACTTGTGTGATGGTCTATTTGAGGGAACATTCTATTGGTTGCTAGGAATGTATATTTTGCATGTGATAGATAAAATGTTCTAAATTTTGTCTGATAAGTTTCTTTCTATCTATGATGCAGTTAACTGGTCTTATTGTTGACTTTTAATATCTAATGATTCTTATTATATCAGAATATATCTACTGATGAGAGTGGCATATTAAGGTCATCCACTAGGATATACCCATTCTTTTATGTTCATTAGTTTTTGTTTTATTAGAGTGGGAACCCCAAATGTTCATATGTATTTGCAGCTATTATATTTCTTTATTGATTACATTCTCTATAAGTAGTAGTGTTGTTCTGTCTCTTCTAATTTGGCTACCAGTGACTTTAACCTATATAAGATCAGCTGTACCAGTACATTTTCAGCTTCCAGTATATACACTAGTATATACACCAATACATTTTCAGCTTCTTTTCATTTGCTGTATTGACTTTCATACTTTTACTTTCAACAAATGTATTTCTTGAAGACTATAGATGATTAATTCTGTTTTTTTTTTAATCATGATTAGCAAGTCTGAATCTTTTAGTTGGCTAGTTAATAGTATTTGTAGTTAGGGTTCTTATTAAAAATCAGCTTTACAATTTCTAAAAATACATTGTTGTTTTTCTATTGATTATTTTCTCCTCATTTTTTTCCTCTTCATATAATAAGGCTGTAGTTGACTGACTTGGATATAATTGATCTGTTTTCCCCTAGTTCTCCTTTGTTTGTCTGTTCCTCATATCAAACATATTACTTTCTGTATTTTGTAATTGAGACTGTCCTGTGGTGACAGTATTCCGTCTGTGTGGTGGTTTAAATGAAAATGGTCCCCACAGGCTCGTATATTTGACGGTTTGGTTTCCGGTTGGTAGACAGACTGTTGGGAATGATTAGAAGATGTGTCCTTGTTGCAGGTTGTATCCAGGTTGGAGGAGGTGTCAGTGTCCTTACTGGAGGATTTGTATCCATATTGGAGTAGGTGTGTCCTTATTGGAGGATTTGTATCCAGGTTGGAGGAGGTGTATATGTCCTTATTGGAGGATTTGTATCCTTGTTACACAGAAGGTGTGTCCTTATTGGAGGATTTGTATCCTTGTTACAAGAGGTGTGTCCTTATTGGAGGATTTGTATCCTTTTTATACAGGAGGTGTGTCCTTATTGGAGGATTTGTATCCTTGTTACAGGACGTGTGTCCTTATTGGAGGATTTGTATCCTTGTTACACAGGAGGTGTGTCCCCAGCAGAGGGCTTCGAGGTTGTAAAAACCCAGGACAGGCCCACGGTCACTCTTCCTGCCTGCTGCTGCATATCAGGATGTCACACTCCCACCACTGTTCCAGCTCTAGGTCTGTCTGCTTCCTTACCCCTATGATGTCTGAAACTGCAAGTAAGTCCCCAGTTAAAGGCATTCTTTCATAAGGGTTTCCTTGGCTATGGTCTTCTTCACAGCACCAAGACTATCTGTAATCCTTATTTGGTAGTCACGAACTGCTTTAGTTTTTGACTGTGTTAGACATCTCTACTTTATTGGTTGTAAAAGATAACTTTTCTGGTTAAAGCAGTCTTGATTGTCAGTTATTAACTTTGAGGCCTTGAAATATATCATTTCATGGTTTCCTGGGTTTTAGGGTTTCTGTTCAGAGATCTGATGCTATCTGTTGTGTTTTCCTTTGTAAATGAGTAGGCAAATTTCTCTTACAACTTCCTTTTTATGTTTTTTTTTTTTTTTGTTTTTGATATCTTGACTACAGTGCATCATGAAGAGGTTTTTGCATGGGTATACCTTTTTGAGAATTGTAAATGCCTTTTGTGTTTGGATATATATATTTCCTTAGATTTGAGAAAAATTTTGATTTTTCCTTTGACATGTATCTGTTTGTATTTTCTTTGTAGTCACAGATTATGTTTACAAGTAAAATTCTGAATTTTTCAACTGGCATCATACCCTTTTCTGTATCTAATTTTTGTTATTGAGGAGTTATAATCTTTTGGAAGAATCATTTTGCTTCGCTTTTTCATGTCCTTGTGTTTCTGTAGTGTGATTTGTACATTTGTGGAGATATCCATTAAACTTTATTCTAAGGCAACAAGAAATATTCCTTAAGATTATGGCTCATCCATAAAGTCTGTAGCTTATAACATGCATATTAATTTTAAGGAAGGAACTAAACAGAATGTCACTGATGGATTCCCAACAAATACACAGAGAAGTTTTGTTTTGTCTTTTCCCCAGGAAAGATATATCTTAAGATTTTATTTTGGATTCTTAATAGTAAGCAGCCCTCAGTTGAAGGTCCAATCCTTTGAAACCCTGAGAAAGAACAAGAAACCACTGTAATAGCTATGACACCAAATCAACCCACACACAGGGCTGGACTTTAAACCAACTAATGACACAAAGACAGATTATATGAGTGATGACGAAATGTAGGGCTATGATGTTAACAATTATTTAGTGTAAAATCAGAGGCAGTAACTACATGAAATGAAAGATTATTCAAGGAAAAGGAAAAAGAAAAGAATTGTGATGGATTTCTAAAAGGAAATTGGAAGAGGAAAGAGAAGTATCTTTTGGAAGAAGGTGGAGAGAGGGGAAGAGAAAAATCTATATAACAAAGAAAATAGCCTCATAACACTACAAGACGAGAAGTAATAATAATAATAATAATAATAATCATCATCCCAGACCACAGGAACAATGCATCTGGGCAGCTCCCTTTCCTCCTTCCCACAGAGCACACTGGATGGAGGCAGTGGCCACCTGAAGATGGAGACTCTTTGGTTACTGGTGCTGATCCTGCAGTAATGGAACACTTTCAAATTCAGCTGGTTTTGGGTTTCTGTACACTTTTGCCTTAATATTTTTAACTAATATGTTAATGTTACAGTGCTGAGGATCAAGCCCTGGATACCCTACATGCTGGCAAATACTTCATTATTCAGCTACACCCAAAACCCAAACCTCTGTTTCTTTAAAGTGAAGAACATCACTGGTAAAGTCAGTTTATGAACAATGAGTATGTCAGCTAGACAACCTTGAGTATGGTCTGAAAAATTAAAAATTTTAAAAATTATGCCTCTTTGTGTTTGACTATAGTGTCATGTTAATACATGTTTGTGTGTGTGTATGCACATGCAGATACGTGTGAATACATGTTTGTGTGTGTGTGTATGTACATGCAGATACGTGTACCCATATCTTTGAGAACATAGGTCACTTTCAAGTGTCTTCCTTTACTAATATCCAACTTTTTTTGAAGCATTGTCTCTCCCTGATACCAGAGGTCACAACTTGTCTTGCCTGGCTGTCTAGCAAACTCCTAGGATCTACCCATCTCTGCTTTCCTGTGCTAGGGTTACAGATGTGAATCACTACTCCTGAGTTTTCACATGGGCACTAAGATCTAATTTTAGATCCTCAAGTATACACAGCACCTGACCGAAACATTTCCTGGTTCAAAGTCTTTATATATATATATATAATTTATCATTTGGTGATTTTACATCATGTACCACATCAAACTCAGTTATCAATCCTCTCAGTTTTATACTCACTCTTATGATCTCATTTACAAAAAAAGCCCATTCATGCTGCTCATTTACTTACTAGAGCATAATTTTAATTTTTAAAAGAAAATAAACCAAAATTACTTATTTAAGAATAGTCCCAGAGAATAGCCAATATTTCAAGGGTAACTATCATAGAAACCTGTAATTTGGGAGGTGGTGGTGGAAATCAAGGTTGCCTACTGAGGACAGAGTGTTCTGAAAACATCAGTACTTCAAGACTGACGAGCAATGGATGGCTGCATTCCAGACTTCTCATTCTGAGTAGAGCTTTTATTTGCCTGAAGACCTATTTGGCTGTTCTATAATTACTGGCCTTTTTGTCTCAAATTTGGAACCATGTTAGCCCTTTTGTTTATGGGACAAGTCACAGCCTGGCTTAAGTACAAAAATTTCCCTTTAAAAATCGACTCTGTTGTTAATATTAGTCCTCTAAATATGTTAGACTGGATGCTGGCTATACTGGTCAGTGTCAAGTTCTGCAGGATATATTAAAGACCTTTGAAATAACAAGGTTTCAATGTGATGCTCTTGACTTCTCTGGCCTTTCTCTCTTGGCTCTTCCCCAGCCTCTCCTTTGATTCTGTTCTGTGTTCCTTCGTCCTCCCCAGAAGTGTGGACTGTGTGTCTCCTTCCTTCTCCATCCACAGCCTCCTTTGTGCTTCCAACTCCACCCAATCCAAGGTCAACACAGACAAAGACTCTTACCTGATATTTAAAACTGCTAAGTATTTTACTGATAATACCTGGTGGAAATGCCAGGGAAGGAGACCACCTTTGATTGTTAACTTATTTGGGCATTTAAAACACAGAAGGGGAACAATGCTTGTAAAGATGTCGGTATTTGTTGCTATGTCATTTTGCTGCCCTGTGGAAGGGTCATGAGAGAATGAGCACCATTAGGAAGATGAGTGTGTGAGGCAGAAGTCCTCTTTTATAGTTTTCTAAAGAGCCATTATGTCCTGCAGCAGATGAGTGGACACATCTGTGCAAGAGACATGGGCCCTGATATTTAGAGTTACACCACTCCAAGACATTCACAAGCCCAGCCAGCACCTGCTGGATGAAAGGCTTGGCTGGTAGTGTTCTGAGCATTCTTTTTCCTGAATCACAAAAACTAATTAACCATCCATATCTCTTCAGTCTCACAGTTAATTGCATCATCCCTGAAAGCATCCATGGTAAATCACTATTTGCACAGGGGGGGGGGGGGTGGGGGAGTGGGGGGGTGGGGGGGTGGGGAATCAACAAATATAGTGAGTCAAGGGTTTCCTTGGCAATCCTTTTCAGAGAGTTGTTTTTAAACACTTACAGCCTAACTCTAGTTAGGACTCTTGCTGGGAAAGCCTGGCATCCAAACATGAGATGTGGTTCGAAATACAAATTCTAGAGGACGCTGCTCTGTGGACCCGTACAATCCCTTGGAACTCTGTAGGAAGGTGATCCTCATGTTTAATGATGCTGCAGGAGTTTCTCCACCACTGTCACCTTTCCTGGCTTCCAAGCCAATAATGAGACCTAAATCCCAGCACAGTTTGCCTGGAATTTTGTCTAGAGCTCATAATGGAAGGAAGAGATACACTTGGAAGGAACTACAATCATTACCTAGTTTGCTTAAACAGGAGGTGAGGGGTACTCTGTGTGGTAGTTTGAGGTTGTTTGATGCTAAAAGAGAAAATAAAATAAAAAAAATGAGAATGAAGAATGAAGTAAATTGGAGATGCTTTCTGGGGTTAGAGAATTTAACTTCTTGGCAAGGATTCCATGTAAGGCTGAGAGATATAATAGCAATACATCTTTCTTACAGAATGATTAAGCTAAAAATAGTATTCATCTGAAACTCAAATTTAGCTGAATATCCTGTGTGTGTTAATTAGCATATATAGCATTAGGGTTTTTTTTTCGTGGCATTTGCAAACAAAACTTGTTTTTGTTGATTCCCCAAACTTCTTATCCTGCTACTCTGAACCCTTTCTCATGCTCTTCCAGCCTGTAACAGTGTCTTTTAGACGTTTACGTCCCAACGTAACAGCGTCTTTCAATGTTTATGTCACATGGTTCTGTTGCCCGTTTTCTCCTTCCCTCAACATCTCTTCCCTTCTCCTTGTGGTCTTTCTAATCTCATGGCCATTAATTCCCATATATACATATATATGAGCATTAAAAACTAGAAGCCACATATGAGAAAGAACACACAATATTTGTGGTTTTGTGTCACCTTGCTTAAAAACTCACTCCATTTCTTATAAAATTTTATTTTTTCTTCAACAGCCGAACAAAGTTCTACTGTATATATAACACATTTATGTTATCTACTTATATATTTTTTTCTGTTTATCTATTGACAGACATCTAGACTGTTCCATTTCCTTGCTACAGTGAATAGCGCAGCAGTGTACATGGATGTACACGTAAACCTGTGGTAGGACAGAGAGTTACACTGATATAAGAATGATATCAGTTGGGTCATACAGTTTTATTTGCTAAATCTGACAACCCTCATCCTAAGGGGCTGACAAAGTTACCTCCAGGTATCCTTTTGGAAGCTCAGAGAAAGTGAAGGCTAATAACCTCTAAGCCACAGTAGGAGTGGCTGTGGCATTCTGCCTGGAGGCAGAAGAAGAATAAAATAAACAGGGAAGTGGCATGCAGATCTGCTTAAAGCCAGAGGACAATATTCCACAGGATGGTCCCAAGTGTACTCCACCCGTTAAGGTTATAGCACTGATAGAGAGGCAGTGATACTCCCCACCAGAGTGCCCTGCAGGTGGCAGGGATATCAGGCAGAGAGCAAGACCAGAGCTATTCTTATTGGCATCCATGAGAATGTATGTTCCCCAACCAGCAAGGCCTTGTGACAGACATACATCCAGTAGCTATAGTTTCCTAATCACTAGAGACGGCCTCTGGAGGAGACTTACAGAGGGATCCTCATCAGACAGCAAAGGAACCCATGTGGGCAGAGTTCAGCACAGGGAAAGAGCCCATAAATTTCTAACTGAATAATGGAAAACATAAGAAAATGTAAAACTAGTTAAATGCGTCCGTCCATTCAGGTCCTCATGGAGCCCATTGAATATGCTGACTTTGAAGTGAACTTGTCTTTGCTTTACAATAGCTTGTCAAGCTGCTTTATGGATTTTGCTACATGTGTAACTTGAAAGAGTTTATAAGTGAAACCATAAAAAGCGTATTATATTACAATAGCAAACACGCATGTGAGCTTCCTAATTTTGCAGGCATGTGTATGTATTGTGTGTGGTCATGTAAAATGCTAGTAGGAATCCATTTATTTGTGCACATGTATGTACAGGTACATATTCAAGAGACACAGACAGACAGACAGACAGACACCCCCCCACACACACACAGAGCTGAATACTTCAAGATGCCTATTGGATTTCAGTTTTAGGCTGAATGCTTGTATGCTCTTTCCATTTAAAGTTGAATTTTATGAACTTGGGATGGCAGAGGATAGAGAGCTGTGGTCAGTGACTGACCTTGAGGAATGAGGAGAGATGCTTCTGCCTTCCAGCTTTGATAAATGGATCTTGAGAGTACAAACAGTAGCCTGTACTTGAGACAACTGAAGTGGCTTTCGGCCTGCAGGGGCCAGATAAGTTTCAATTAAGGCTAAGTTGTAGGAGGAAGGTTCAGAGCAGGTGGAAGCATTTGTTGATCCCTGAGTGAGAGTTTAGAAGGCCATGGCAACGGAGGGAGGAGGTGGGGGAGGGGGTGAGCACTACATCAGGAAGGATGGAAACAGGGCATATGGGAGGAGAGGACTGGAGAAAGCAGACAACCTGAGAGATTCTGCTTGTGATTAAGTAATCTTAGCTCCAATAGCTAATTGGAGCGCCCACTAGTGGGGCCCATGTTGAGGGCATGGTCCTGCATACCTTGTCGTTGACTGGACTCCTTAGACGGCCATGTGTGATAACAACTATCGAATAAGCATGAAGCCCACCTTACTGTTGGCTATGCAGCTGGATGCAGTGGGTGAAATGCCATGATTTAGATGAGTCTGCTCAGTTGCTCTCTTGCATCTCTGGACCCTCTGAGTCACAGGCTCAGTCTTCTCTGGGACCTCAGTGCTTGCTTTGTTCTATAGTGCAAGGTGTTGCGATAGAAATAACCTCTAAAAATCAGAGGAAATCTATAGTGGACAAGACACAGTAGGTCATTGGCTCTCATTCTGCAAATAATGTGAAATGGCAACCTTGTAAAGTCTCAATCTGTCCTTTTAAAGGGCCGCTTGCCGCTAGTTCTCAACTTCTGGTGACATAAGGGAAACCAGGGTCTCCTCTTGGGATCCTTGGTTTTATTAACAAAAGAATTTGAGAATAAGCTTAAGGAAAATATTAGGATAATTTTAATAGAATTTAGAAGGAAACCCTCCAGGACAAGTGAGGGTGTCCCTGAAGGTGTCATACAGGGAAGTGAGTCTTGAGAAAAAAATAAGGATGAAAAAAATCCCCGTGCAGATTGATGTTGTCAGCCTCGATCAGGTTTTGGGGAGTCCAATGATAGGCACTTTATTCACAATGTATTTAAGCCCAGTGTAATTTGGAAAAATGTTTTATGGTGTAATACAATCCCCATTGCACCAGGAAGCTTACTTATGATGAAACTAAACTCAGGACACAGGTTATTTCTTGCAAAGAGATGAGTTCTAGAGATATACTACCTTGCTAGCTTAAAAGCCTAAGGATCTGGCCTGGTTTCAGTCATACAGATAGTGTAGAGGTTACTTGGGCTGTTAGCCACATCTGGTCTCAGATGTGAGAGCTTGGGGGATTTTCTAGCTGTAAGAGTCATGTAGATTACTAGCCACCTTCACTCCTGGTTGTGAGAACTTCATATGGCTTGGCCCAACAGGTAACATAGCTTACCAGGCAGTCAACCATTTTGTATTCTCAGCTTTATGGATGAAAGAACAGGTTTTTCAGCTTTCCCTTTGGAAAGTCAATGCTGTGTGCTAAACTTTCCAAGTTTCTCTGGAGATCTTTGGGCTCAATGACCTCAGTGTTAGGATCCCAATAGAAAAATACACTGTAAACCTCAGCAGCTGCAGGGGGAGAGGGAATCTGTGATGAGCTGGTGGAAGAAGAAATGCCATGCTATTTCAGTTTTGAGCATAGAGGTCACCACCTGGCAGCAGGCACCGTGTGGCGGGGAGGGTGTCTTTAGAGAAAGAACAGGAAAGCACCAAGTATTAGGAAAAAAATCTTTTTAGGTTTTGTACAGCAACCAACAGAGACAAAAAAAAAAAAAATGAAAACAGGGAAGTTGTGCCTTTCCCCCAAGTCCTCAGAGAGGTGGTCAAACCCAGCTGGGCCTCCTGGAAGCTCCTAGGTGATGTGGAATGTCTTTGCTGTATGCTGTGAATTATCATTGAAAAATAAAGGAACTGTTTTAGTCTATCGCAAGGCATCTTAGAAACAGATGGGAAACCTGAGCTAAAGGAGAAGGAGGACCAAGTCAGACAAAACCTGTGAGCTGCCACCAGGACAGCGAGATGTAAAGGCACTCAGGTAAGCCACGAGCCACGCGACAAGATAGAGATTAATAGAAATGGGTTCAGATTCAAGAGCTAGCTAGCAAGAAGCCTGAGCCATAGGCCAAACAGCGCGTAATTAATATATGACATTGTTTGATTATTTGGGACCAAGCAGCTGAGGGTGGTTTGTTTAGGACTGTTGGTCCAGATCTTATGGCTAGGTCAGGCCAGAAATTTCATATTACACATAGGAAATTTATTTCTGGGAATAAAAAGTACAGTATCTCATTCAGATAAAAATGATCTCCCTTATCTCTTTAGGGTAGCTCCCTTGAGTAGTCCCTGGGTGAGGAGATTAACCTGCTCAGTTGTCTCCACCAGGCCAGAGAATTTGTTCTATTGACCCAAAGGTGAATCTCTTGTCTGACCTTGACTGTTGATTTAGCAAGGATAACCACTGTTCTCATTCTATCAGTAACTATTTTCTTTTCTTCTACTCTGTTTTCTAGTTTGAATTATTCTTTTTCTGTAATATTTTATGTCTCTTCTTTGATTTTTATACATGTATTTGATGTATCTTGAGCATACGTGTGTTCCTTCTTTTCTACCCAGAAAGAGCCCCCAACACATCTGCTTCCCAACATCATGTCATTTATTTATTTATTCACTTAAAACTTATTGATTCAACTGGCCTATTAACTCCATTGAAGCATGAGCAGCTTACTAATGACCCCCCCCAATAAAAATAAAAGTGACTCCCTCTCCCAGAAGCCAGCAGCTTTCAATATCCCCCAACTTTGGTGGGGACTCAGCAGCTCCTCCTCCATACATGCTGGAATCTGTACCTGGCTTGCTCTTCTGCAGGTAACCACAGCTGCTGTGAATGCACCTGTACAGCAGCCATGTCATGTCTGGCCAAACAATGTGTTATTAAACCAGTAGGTAGGATGAATATTTACAATGTACCAGAACATAATCTCACTATAGATCCTTTGGTCTTTTGCATTGCCACACACACATGTGCAAACACATACTAACAAATACCCATATCACACATAAATAGAACTTAAAAACTAAATCTCTTTATAGTTATTGCAATTATATTAATTCAAAGTACTAGACTTTAATCAGAAACCAGTAAGGCTACTTGAAACCAAATTAATTATTCTATATGTCACCTGTGTAACTATGAACTAGAGCAGAAAGTTGTTTTTTAATCAAGAAAGGGAAAATCTTTACACAGAAAAACCTAAAACAATACTACACAGTTTTGATAATGTGATGTCAGGTCATAATTCAGTCTTTTTATTATAAGGAAGCTGTTTCAAGATAATATCTTGTGCTTTTAATTTCAACAAAGATGAACATATTGATGTAATTTTAATAGGAACATGAATTTTTCTAATTAATTTTGTAATTAACATTTTTCTTTGAATGACATTTTTTTTTTAATCTTTACATAGATCACAAAAACCTCCATGGAATTCTCCAGGCACAGTACTGGTTAAAGTCTAGAAGTCTTATATAAGATTTAATCAAAAAAAGCTAAGTATCTTCTTAAAGATAGTTGATAAATAACTATTAACATAATAAATAAATGAAAACAGCTCTTGGTTTTTATTATAACTATTCTTTAAGATCCCCTAGTTATTGGTTATGTTTTGTGATCTGACAGTAGAAACAAAACATAAATGTAGGATTGAATTTAGACTTTTGTGACAAAGTATTACTTGTAGGACATGAAATTGAGCATCACATTCTAGTGACTGACTCAGAGTCATCTTCACTTAATGTAACTAGTCATTTTATTTAAGTATAGGTCAAATAATTATACTTCATCCATCAATATAGGACAGAGAAAAAAATTTCATTTTATTTCAAAATTTTAAACTCAACATCCTATTCTGTGAAGTCAGAGCTGAGGTATTCAAAGTGTGAGCTTATATCTCTAAATAGTCAAAGGGGGTGTTCCTGTGTGGCCACACAGAAACCTCAGTGTTCACAGAATTGTCTTAGAAACCTATGTCATCGGTCATGTGTTCTGATTTTAACCTTAATTTACGTTCTGCTCCTTTGTTACAACTAACACAACTTGATAAAAGCGAAGCTGTGGTTTGATGTCCTATGGAAAACTGGGGGTGAAAATACGTTGTCATTGAAAGAGTATAGTAATGTGACTTCTTGAAGAACTGACTGTGTTCTCAGCCTTCTGCCCTAGGGAACAGATTAATACCATTTTCAGCAGTGTGAGTTAATGTCTCAGGAGAAAGATTCATTCACCCTGGCGTTCCTGTCTTGATGAGAAGCTTGTCAAGACGTTATGACTTACTTCATAAAAACATGAAGGTGCTTATTGGATGCTGCCACTGTGGGCTTGAATTTCTCAGCCTTCAGAACCATAAGCCAAGCAAATGTCTATTGTTTATAAATTTCCCAGTTGGTGTTGCTCATTATAACAGCAGGAAACAGACTAAGATATCCATCTTCTCAAGTCTGAGCCTTTGATTTGTTTTAATTGCAATATGAGCCTAACAGCAGTGACAAAGGGAAAATAGCAGTGGCTTCAACACTTCTCCTGCTTCTATCCACTCCCTAGCCAGTGAGGAAATGGAGAGTGGAATAGTGGAATACTTCTGGCTTCCATTTAGAGATAGAGTTATATATATATATATAATATTATATATTTATATATCATAAATATATTTGTATTTTTATATGTTTTCATATATTTTTTATATTTTTTCATATATTTTAATACTCTCAGTTTAGTTGCATATCTACATATAGTTAGAGGAAGCTAGGATGCTTGGTTGCTGTATGAGTTCCTGTCTGTCTTGTTCAGTTGCTGCGGGAAAAATACTCTGAGAAGAGCAATACATAGGAGAAAGGATTCATTTTGGCTCATATTTATAGGTTTGGTAAATCACTGCTGAGAACTCAAGGCTGCAGGGGCTTCTGGCAGAGGTTACATTGAATCTAAGTCAAGAAACAGAGTAGTGAATGCTTCTTAATGCTCAGTCAATTGTTTCTATTTTATACAGTCCAGGATCTTCTGCCTAGGGAATAATCCCACCAATAGTCAAGATAGTTGTTCACATATCAGTTAAAGTTGCCAAGATTATCCACTATATGCAACTCCAGAGATCCATTTCCCAGATGATATTGAGTTGATCATTATGATCATGGTAGCCATGAGCTCAACTTAAATTTGAGAAAACAGACAGTAAAAAAGAAGAAAAGGGTTCTCTAATACATATTCCATGTCTTGTTCCTGTAGTAACTATCTGCAAAGATTTACACTTAGTTTTCCCCCAAAGAATCATGCTAAATGGTTGGTCCCCTGGATGGCTCTTTTGGTAAATGTTGTGAACTTTTAGGATTTGGAGGCCTACCCAAAAGTCCTTAATGTGCCACAAAGGAAGAGTGTGTTATCTTTCTGACTCCTGATGAGCATTATATTCCAACACATGTTTTCACCACAGTGTGCTTGGCTCACCAGAGGCCCAGAGTAATGGGAACCTCTGATTTTTGACTGGAATATCTATAAAACAAGCTCAAACAATTCTTTGTCTTTATGATTTAGTTCCTTCTGATATTTCTTTATAATAAGAGAATGCTGACTCACACACCACTCAAAGTATGAGCTCTTTGGAGGGATCTTTTCCTTATACTTCCCTTCAAATCTGACTCTGGGGTTTTCTTTACCTGTGTTTTCTCCTTCTGTGTAATATAGGACAGGTAGACCCCAAAGGTTTGATCTGGACATAGAGTGTAGCAGTGGATTTCTGTTTTAAAGGCAGAGTCCATTAATGCAGAACACCTTGGTGCATACAGCATAAAACATTTCATGTTACCTCAATATCAATGTATAGTAGTTCTGCTGTTAGTCATCAAGACAAACAAACAGCTTTTGGCAAGCCTATTTAGATTTTTAGGATCTAAGAGAACAGAGAAAGAAATGGGAACTTCATAAAGTGGCCCAGATAAAGCTTGTTTGGGTCACTGAATAGAATGTACAAACCGTTGTCAAGGAAATGATTGCTTCAGGGGGTTTCTTCCACTTGGACTGTGCAAAGAACAGGCAGAAGGCTGCCAGTTTTATTTTGCTAAGTGGGAACATTTGGTGCTTCTGAAAGGTGGCAGGGCTCTTTTGAGAAGACACGGTTCCAGAAATGCCAGGCCTCACAGTATTTTTTGTAAACAATGCCTGAAATGTAGCAACAACATGCCATAGACCCACTAATATACAATTAAATATGGTTATCACATGAACTTTTATTTTCATTCTATAATCATCAAATTCTAATTATGACTTAACTAGACTCTTCAAGTATTTCTCAAGAACCACAGTGTAAATAATACTTTTTTCCTCTTGGGGATTTCTTGATGAATACTGAAGAAGGTGGGTTTCACCTCTTAACGCAAAAACCTAATAAACACAAATATGTTATTTTTTATGTATATGGATATTTTACATGCATGTATGTATGTGTATCATGTTCATACACATGCGTCAGAAGAGGGTCTCATGGCCTCCGCAACTGGAGTCAAGATGGTTGTGAGCTACCGTATGGATGCTGGGAACCAAACCTGGGTTCTCTGTAAGACCAACAAGTACTCTTAACCACTGAGCCATCTCTCTGGTCCAAATCAGAAGTATTTTAAACATTTAATTAAAATAGTCCAAAAATGTTTGCCAACTTTTTAAAAATAGACCAGAAATTGTGATAAGACCAAAATAGAAAATGCATCAGCATTAACATAATTAGGGAAGGATTCAATTTGAAAGAAAGGATAATACATTTGAGAAAATTTATACTAAGTGTAATTAATCTTACTTATTCACTTCCAGTCTGAGAATGAGAGTGTTTATCCAGGGATCAGGAAAGTTTGTCTGATCTAGTTGGGAAAATAAGAGCTGGTAATTAGCAGGTGAAGATTAAGTATGGTCACAAGACAGAGCTAATGTTACAGTTAAGAATATCCTATTTGATTTCACACAGCGAAGCCAGAGGGAACAGGGAATAGACATGAATTGTGAGCGTGTTTGTTTGTCAATCCATATAATGAGCCTGTCTGTTCCCAGGATTATATTTTTATGTACCTAATCAACAATTAGGAAAATAAACCAGCTCAGCATGAGAATATAATTCTTTAAAAACCTATATGCACTTAAATAAAGATAATAACCCAAGGTATAAGTAAATTGGAAAAGGAAAAATAGTCATTTCTGACAGTACCATAGCATAGATACTATTACATTGTGAGTGGTTCAGTACACTTTCAATTAATGTATGTTTTCCAACTTTCCTGAGTAAGATGAAGTGCAAATGTTCACTCTTGGAAGATGGCAATTGCAGAGGAGAAGATTGCAAGTGAGTGAGAACTTCAGTGGTATGTGCCAGGCTGATAAGGGCCATGGAGAAAATAAAGTGGGGTGAGAAGAGTGTGTGGGGGTGGGAGCCGTGTCATTTTAATAGAGTGTCAGATTGAAGCTCGGTGAGGCAGCAAGCAGGTGTGGAATACATTTCAAAGATAACTGGAGAAAAATTAGCTCAAAAACCTAACAACACGAAGCCTTGTGGAGAGACTCCAGACACCAGATGCTCAAGTGCACACAGCTTATCTCCCGGAATCTTGAGTGGTTCAGTTCCATGGCTGGTGGACCACTTGGTGACCTCATCCTGCTTCTGCAACAGCTGCCTCAGAGACCTCGAGGCAGTCTGTTTGTTTGTTATCACTTTACCCGTTCTTACCTAATGTTCAATGGTTGTCCTTCAAAACAGTGTGCATATGTGCGTGTGCACATGCATGAACATTTCTATGCATGCATGAATGTGTATGCATAGGACTTGTACAATGTCACTGCATATAAATGGAGGTCAGAGGAAGACTTTCAGAAGTCAGCTCTCTTCTGTTCACCACATAGATTCCTGAGATCAGACTCGGGTTTCACCTTTACCTACCATGTCATCTCCTCAGTTCTTCCTTTGCCTTGCTTTATTTATGCTATAATTTTTCTTAAAATTGTGTACCCAGAACTACTATTGCTATGCCCTTATATATAGTCTTATTCATATACTTTTCTAAATTATGCATTTTAAAATTGCATATTACTAATAAACATTAATAACATCATTTATTTAATATATTTACCTTGCATTCAGTTACTTTATTATATTTTAAAAATTCTCATATTTTTAGTCAATTCTTCTATGTTTATATTTTTCTCTACATGTGTAATTGATTTTTGCCTTTTGATTGCTCAAAACTACCTAAATTTTTAAATAATTGTCATTGTATTGAGCTACTAGATTTATTTAATTTTGTACTTTCAAAACAGAACCTTTTTAGTTTTGTGTCTAAAACTATAATTAATTTAATCTTCACTTCCGACTTAAGCTACCAATTATCCGTCACTATGAAAAAGCACTTTTACATTTCCATTTGATTCATTATTTAGTGAGGAATAAAGGCCGGCAGTGACCAAAATATTTTCTAAATATCTGTTTAGGTTATGCTTGAAAATTCAAGCCATTGATACCAAGATACTAATACCTAGACATTCATGAAAATGAAACTATCCTGGTGTTTTCTGTGTTTGGAAGTTTTCTGCTATTATAATAATGTAGTATACACTGAGCAATTTCAAAACAATAGACATTGACTTGATTCATGGTCCTAGAGAGCTCAAAGTGTAGGACTAAATTGTGACACCCAGCGAGGAATTTCTTTTAGAATCATAGTATGGCAGAAGGGATGACATGGAGAGAATGTTCACATTCATGTCCATTATTTATAAGAACAACATACTATGAAAACATTAAGTAACCGATTGTTTGACTAACTAACTAATAAAAGCTCTCATGAGATTGAGTTTCTAATGGGAGCTTTGGGGAACACATTCAGGACATAGCCCGGCCTTAATACTGAGTGGAAGCTGAAGCTGGCTTTAGGTAATGTTGGCTCACAAATAGATGCTCACATCTGTACTAATGCTGTAGGTTTTTTGTTTGTTTGAAAAATCAGGAATTTGAACAGTTTATTAAGTGAGTAGGTCTCTCTCTTTTTTTTGTAGAATTCCAAAAGGGTCCACCAAGGATGGAATGTGATGATATATTGTATATTCAATAAAATCAGCCTGGAATATTAGAGAATAGAACCACCCACAGTCAAAGCATAAAGGTCAGAGAGTGGTGACCCAGGCCTTTAATCCCATCACTTAGGAGATAGAGATTTTGTATTTCATGATCTAACTCAGTTACAGCCTGAAAATTTAAGATCATAAATTCCAAAGCCAGATCATTTCATTTTTATATTTGGGCTTTAAAAATGACTAGCTGGATCATTTTACTTAACATCCTATGCCTAGATAGCCTTTGAAAATAACGGTGTTTTCACATTGAATTCATGGATATATTAGCTTCCAAAGCATTGTAAAGTTTACCACAAACTCACTAGCTTTAAAACCATCTAGAGAGATGGTTCAGCAGTTAAGAGCTCTGACTGCTCTTCCAGAGGACCTAATTTTGTTTTCCAGCACCCACATGGCAGCTCACTACCGTATGCAACTCTAGTTACAGGTGACCCAATAACCTCTTCTGGATTTGGGGCCACGAGGCACATCCACTGTGTACTTAAAGAAATGCAGGAAAAAAAAATCACTCATACACATAAAATAGAGACAAATAAACGTTTTAAAAAGATACTTATTTTCTTGTGGTTATGAAGCACAGGTAATTAATTGAAAAAAATCCATAAACTCAGAAAAATATAATCTATTCTTCTTATGTAAAAGGAAACAGAAAGAAAAATTACACTGATGACAGATGTTGGGTAGAATGTGGGCCAGCTGTTCTGGTCTTCCTAAAAGACAAAGTCAGTCAAGAGATAGTTTGAGCAGAAGTTTCCTTAGCAAGGCTAAACAGAGCAAACCCAGAAGAGACTGCAGCAGGTCTTTCCCAAGGCAAGAACAGCATGGTGAGTTCTCCCCTGTAGACTTTGGAGAACCTGTTATGAACATTTGGTGGAGGGAGGATTTCTTTGGCTTACACTTCTTCATTGTAGTCCATCATTGAAGGAAGACAGGACAGGATCTCAAATAGGGCAGGAACGGGGAGGCAAGAGCTGCCTGGGGAGATAAAATAGTTTCCCCAAGGTTATTTTTAAAAAATCAAAACCTTCTGTGTATTTAGGCCACTCTTCTTGTTACTCTATGCTGTTTCTAATACTAACTTATAGCAAGGGCACATTGATTAATGTGCACATGAACACCAGGATAAAATAGCGGTGCAGAAAAAGAAAGTTATCACAGTCATCTCTATTACCATCCTCTGCCTGCCTAGTGTTCTACTGACGAGCCTACCTGGAAAGGCAGTTCATGGTCATTTTGAGAATCCTCCAGGACTGTAAGAAATTGTAAAAGCCATTATCACCATTTAACGCTCTTTCTTTTTAACAGCTTAAAGTAAAAATAAAAATTGAATCATTTTTCTCACACGTAAAAGCAAACAGGATTGAGCTATTGACGTTTTCATCTACTTCCAATAATAGCCAATGATGCGGTGCTGCACACTGTGGAGGGGACAGCACTGTTTATTCTGAAGAACTGTCAGCATATCAGGTGACATTGTCTAGGGATTGCAAGCTGAGAGAGAGAGAGAGAGAGAGAGAGAGAGAGAGAGAGAGAGAGAGAGAGAGAGAGAGAGAGAGAAGGAAACTGAGAGAAAGGAGGGAAGGAATGGAAGCAGGCTATTAGTTCATCTTCTTTTGAAAAATGTCTACTTAATTCTTCAACCTCCTGTATCCGCCCTTTGCACCCTCTCTCTCTCTCTTTTCCCCCTCTGTGAGTGTGCTTTATGTGTATGCAGGTACATGTGTGCCCATGTATGTGGAGGCCAGAGGACAACTTCAGGTGTTAGTTCTTAGGAACCATCTATCTTTGTTTTTTTTTTTTTTGGGGGGGGTTGAATAGGGCAGCATTTGTCAGGTCTTGGGACTGGCAAATTCAGATAGGCTGGCTAGCCATCCAGCCTTAGGGACTGGCCCTGTTCTATGTTCCCAGTTCAATGATTCAGGTTCTTGTCATGGGCTCAACCTTTTACATGTGTCTGGGATCAAGTTTGTGCTTGGTGAGCTGAGCTATCTTCAGGGTCTCTCCCTCCCTCTGCCTCTGTCTCTCTGTCCCTCCCCCACCACCTCTCCTGAAATCTTTAATTCCTTTGATATTCCGGGGGTGGAAGTGTCTTGTCAGATGGATGGATGTCTTGTTTTCTCCCCTGCTTCAGGTTCTGTCCTCCTCCGTTAATGGTTTTCTTTTCCTGGGCAGAAGCCTGTCAGTTGGATATAATCATGTTTGTCACTTTCTGTTTCTGTTCCCTGTGCTGTGACCAAGTGGCTCCTGTCAGTCAGGGCACAGGGGGGCTTTTCCCTTAACTGACTGTCATCTCAGGCCACTTCTCTCCTTCACCTCTTGTGCCTACGAGAATCCACTTTCCATCTCTGCACTTTGAGTGTTTGAGCTGGTCTTGGACTAGGTAGACTTTTTAACATGCATATAAGTATTTGTATCTACTTCCAGATTTGGGAGGTAGTTTTGTTATTATTTCCTTGACTAAGCTGTCTTCTTATATGTCTTTCTATTTTTACATAGCTTTGAATATCAATAACCCAAAGACTTCTTATTTTATTGGTACTCCAAAGTTCCTGTAAACCTTTTTGATTCTGTGTGGAGGTTTTTTTTTGTTTTCTTTTTCATGTCTCTCTGACTGTAAGTTTCCAAATCTCCTGTCTTTGAGCTTATTAATTCTCTCTTCTATTTGGTCTGTTTTGTTATCCACACTTTCTGCCATGTTTCTAATTTTGTCTAGTGCATTGATCAAAGATTTCTGTCTGAAAAAAATCGTTCCAATTTTGTTAAGTTCTTCTGTTAGAGAATTATTCCTCTGTGTCATCTCACAGCTGATTGAATTGTCCTAAGATAAGTATTTTAAATCCTTCATCCAAGACTTTGTCCACACTGGTTGCTATTTTGGTTTCTGGTACCTTATTTTGATTATTGGATGAGGTCATAGTTGTCTGAAAGTTCATAACATTTGCTTCTGTGTGATAATGAATATTTTTGAAGGGTTAGGTATTTACTCTAGTCTTTTGTAATGTGGCCCTGTTTGTGCTTATCTTTTCAGAAATTCAGGCAGGTAGGTCTCTTATTCTCTGGACCTACCACTGTTTCCACTTTGATTATAGACGATCCCTTAATCTCAGGTCCTGTTTCCACTTTGATTACAAACGACCCCTTAGTCTCAGATCCAATGTTAATCTGCTTGAATTAGTCATGGTCTCTAGAGCCTTATGACTGGTATGTGTTGTAGTAGGTTTCAGAGTGCAGAAGCTGACAGGGGCGTGGCCACTGAGAACGGGATTCGGACAACACCTGGAGAGAGACAAGATGCAGGCGTTCTCTAGCGCAGAGATCTCGTGAAGGGGCGGGGCTTCCGGTTCGTGGAGGCGGAGCTCCGGGCCTGCGGCGGGAGAGTGTGGCGGCGTGGCGCGTTGCAACTTTATCCCTTAACTTTCTCTCAAAACCTTCTCTGTTTTGTAAGTGATTCTCACAAAATAAACCTCACTTAAAACATATCTCACGGCGGGTTTTTACCGCGATAATTGGCACCCAATGTGGGGCGCCATCTGTTGTAGTAGTTTTTTTTTTGGTCTGTTTTGGGTCTGGAGGTTTGTGCCCGCGCGCGTGCGGCGCCGGTGGTTTGGAACCTGGTCTGTGTGCCTGCAGCTTTTGTCTCTCAAAAGAAATGAAATCACACGCTTATATATTTTAACACTGTTTGGCCCATATCTTAAACACATTATTAACTAACTCTTTTATCTTAATTTAACTCATTTTTATTAATTTGTTTACTACGTGGCTTTTAGCCCGTGGCTAGCCAATACCTCTACATGTCTGTTCCTCTTAAGAGTCTAATCAAAAATAACTAACCCCACCCTCCTTTTACTTAGCTGTCTCTAATTCTCCACCCACTTCTACAATAACATACAAAGACACAAACACTTTTTTATTTACATTATACAAAAAACATTCTACCATAGTATGTGTGTATATATATATAAAATGTATATATATGTATACATATATATGTAGAGGAGGGGGTACATAACTGATATGAATAAATATTTAAAGGAACTTACTTACTAGATTGTCTTACAAGGTGTGTTTATATACTTCAACTATGTCCACTTCACCCTGGAGAAGCTGAGAAAACCCAGTAGCTTCTCAGTCCGTGAGGCTAGGCTCCAAGCAGTCCCAACCTGAAGCTGTACGCTGGAATTCCTGAAGAGTCACTCATATTCATTCCACATTTAACATCTGAAAAAGCTATGGTCTGATATTAGTGAAGGAATGTAGTGTCAGTAGCAGAGGCGACAGCATGGTAGATGAACTCATTATCAAAAATGCAAGGGCAGAGGCAAAAAGCAAAACTTCTTTCTCAGACTTACTTTTTGTCTGGGCTTACATCAGAAGGTATTAGACACATTTAGAGTGTGTCTTGCCTCTTTAAATAACTTGTCTGAGAAAATATTTTACAGATATGCCCAGTTAGCTTATCTTTGATTCCAGATCTTTTCAAGTAAATTGTCAAGATTGCCACAAGCTACAACTGTCACAGGCCTCCTTTTGCCAGTCAACACCTAATCACATCATGTTTAATACCCAAATGAAAGCAATAATTACATTATGTTTTTCTATATAACTATTCCATGCATAACTATAGATATATTCTACTAACCCCCCCCCCCAAAGTCCTGAGAGGAACACTTAGTCTTTTAATACCCCAAATTTAAAGATGATGATATAGATTTAAGATTTTTAACCAGTTTTCTAATTATGCTCCTTTCAAGTCTCTGTCTAATCAATTAAAGCATTGGCTATAACTCGTGAGTCACTATATGACTGCAAGTCTGGCAATTTATCTTTCCAGGAAACATATACAACCATAAACATTGATCAGAATGTTCCCATTGTGAAGATTTCCACTAGTGTTCTGCATGGTTTCCTTGAATAGGGATGTAACACCGTGCTGCCCACTTCTAGAAGATACCCACATAGCATGCAGAATCAACAGTAAATTGGCCTTAGTTTTCTCCTTTTCAATCTACTGGCCACAGGACATACAGCCCATGAGGTTACAAAACTATGTTTGGGAGCAAAAGGTATTGTTATAGGCATATAACCAATAGGCATTTGGGAAATGAGTAGGAACCTTTAGGCTCTATGTAGTTCAAGAGACCTTACCACAAAAAACCTGCACTGAACTCCAAGGCAAAAACTAACTGCACATTTTCTGGGCCCTTCTGCTCAGTCTTGCTACTCTAGATTGAAATGAGGTTCCAGAGAGCTTAGGGATGCTGATGAGGAATATGGGGGTAGTATGAAATTCAACCAGTGAGTGGGTATCAAGAGAGGGATTAGATTTATCCTGGAGGAATGAAAAATAGAAGGAAGAAAGGAAGACAAATTTTACAAAGAAACGAAGAATTATAAGAACAAGAATGGTTGTCTGACTAGGAAGACTAAATTAGAATTTAAAGATTAAATTTGGAGGAAAATATGGCTGATTATAATAAGAATAAACACGCAGAGAACTTACCAGGTGTCTCTCATCAGTGCTCAATATGCATGAACTCATTTTCATATGTTAATTAAGTAATTATTTTTGTCTCTGTTCTTTCCCTCTCCTTCTTCTCCTCCCAGTCCCTCTTCCTAATTCTCTGTTCCCAACCCCCAATTCTCTCAGGAAAGGACAGGTCTCCCATGAATACCGATAAATCATGGCATATCAAGTTACAGTAAGACAAAGCACCTCCCTATGTATTAAGACTGGGCAAGGCAACCCCGCATGAGGGATAGGGTTCTAAAAGCCAAAAAAAAAAAAAAAAAAAGAGTGTAAGATAGCCCCTGTTCTCACTGTTAGGAGTCCTACAAGATGACCAAGCTACACAACTATAATATATATGGAGAATGCCTGGATTAGTCCCATGCAGGCTCCCTGGTTGTCAGTTCAGTCTCTGTGAGCCGCTATGAGCTCAGGCTAGTTGGTTCTGTGTTTTCTTGTGATGTTTTTAACCCCTCTGGCTCATATAATCCTTCCCCCTCTCCTCTGCAGGAGTCCCTGAACTCTGCCTAATGTTTGGCTGTGGGTCTCTGTATGTGTTTCCATCAGTTGCTTGATGAGGCTTCTCTGTTGACAGTTGGGCTGGGCACCCATTTGTTCATAGGGGATGGCCAGTTCAAGCTATATATCTGCTATCGCAGGAATCTTAGCTGGGGTCGTCCTTATAGATTCCTGGGAGATTCCCTTGTACCATGTTTTTACCTGACCCTCAAATGCCCCCTTCCAGTAGTCTTTTCTAGTGCTATTACCCTCTGTACCCCAACCCAATCACTCATCTTCCCATCCCCACCTGCCTTCAGTTTACTCATGAAATCTCTTCTATTTCCCCTCCCCAGGGAGATCTGGGAGTCCCATCATGAGCTGCCCTGGTTCCCTAGTTTCTCTGGGTCTGTGGATTATAGCAGAGGTATCCTTTACTGTGAAGAGACATCATGACCAAGGCAATACTTATATTTAAAACAAAGTATTATTTGAGTTTCAGAGGTCTAGGTCTTTATGCCAGGAAGAAGACTACAGGAAGGCCTAGGGCCAGATCTTAAGGAGACATTTTCTCAATAGAGGTTCCCTCCTTTCAAATGACTCTATTTTGTGTCAGGTTGACATAAAACTAGCCAGTACAACTACACATAATTTTCTTATATATACTTTAATATGATTGACAGTAACTTTGCTACCTACAAACATGGGCTCACATTGCAGCTGCTTCAGCAGGACAGCTATGTGAGGGAGCTTAGCAGTAATCTTTGCATCAATGTCATATGTGTAGTCTATCTTGAATCAAGGTGATGTGAGCTAGCATATGACTGTACTTTAGAATCCAAGTATTCGATTCCAGAGAGGACACTATTTATTTTAGGGGTCAACTAGAGAATGCCTGGCTTTATAATGTTGGGTTCTTATGGTGTCTGAGGCCTGTCAAGGACACTGGACATCCTACCTTGAGGCTTTATGGTATGGACCTGTTTCTACATTCCTGGCCATATCTGTTATTACTTACGTCTAAACCCTATACCTGATGAAATCTAAAGCTCAGGTGGTGACAGAGACCCTTTTTATGTCTCTTGGATGTATTTTGTAATATTACCTATACTTTCCTGTCCATGCAATGACAGTTTCCTGTGTGGATATGGTAATTCTTTTTTCTGAAATATGCAAAATGAATGATAGAAATTCACAAAAGCCAGCCTGCAAATTCTATTTGATAATTCATTAAAGGAAACAAATTGAAAACTACAAACTATAAAAGGTCATTACACAGACTAATCATATCCCAGTAGTTGCGTAACAAATCTAAATGTTATCAACATTTAGATGTCACTAAATACATAGGGTAAGTATAAATTATAAAACTCTGTTGGATCTGAGAATGACAAAAATGTATTAGCTCATATTATCAATTGTTGTAGCTCTACTTGGAAATATATGTGACAAACCATGAAAATACTAGTTATGATTAGCACAGTAATTCTCTTTGGAACATTCTGGAAGGAAATAAGCAGTTTAAAAAATTATTTACTTAAAATATTTATAGTAATGCTATTTGTGATGTCAAAGACAAAAACACAGCAGGGAGAACCCAAATGCCTGAGAGAAGGAGACGGCTGAGCAAAATATGGCCTACCACAAGTTTACTGCAGCACTATAAAAATGCCATCTGCAGGGTTCATGCTGCTGCATGAAAATGCCCAGTAAAATTAATTTCATAAAATAGAGCTATAAAGTGACAGCGTTGAAAACCATGTAGACACATGTGGAATCATAAATTAAAATCAATTTGGAAAAGCAGAATATAGCACTTCCTGATTTCCACTATGTGAAAATAATAATAATTGGGAAAATAAGGAGAGTGTCTGAAAGGAAATAAGTAAATCAAATTATCTGTGCTAGCTTCACCTTCTATCCTTTTAGGTTGTCTAAACTGATATATACTTTTCAATAATGAAAGACGAGCATGATTAGATCAGCAGGGTTGATGATTTTATGGGTACACAGACACATCTGAGCCCATGTAGGAAGGCACTTGCCTTCTCTCCTCTCATGCTGTTCATCTGCAAGCACCTGAACACATGATGACCTGGAAAAGAACATTTGCCCTGAAAATATGTGCCAGGTGTGACCCATGTTAAATTTTTATGATGGTAATGATGGTCTGGGTTGAGAAAGCATATAACTACAATAGACTAAAGTATTAAATCAATATATATAACATCAGCCTGGATAATTTAAAACAGGCAGATTGCAGTTATCTAGAAATGAGTATTTCATGAACAAACAACTCCATAGGTTATTCTATACCATAACAGATGTCAATTTTCCACCTAGATCACAATACATAAGTCAAAGGACCAAATAAGCTGTGAACAATCTGGCTTGTTCTGTTAGCCACAAAGCTTTTGTTGGATATGAACAAAATTAAAAGGCAGGTTGAAGTCAAACAAAAGACACTATTAGAAAAATAAAATAGGCTTTTTAGGCATAAAGGAGATGTAAATATTTTTTAAGTGAAATTATCTTTAAAGCCTTAGCTTTTTCTTAAAACCCAAACAAATTATGTCTGTATTCTGAAACGTATCTGCATATATTTCAATATAAAATAATTCTCAATCATGGGTAAAGTAGTTATTTTTCCTCATACCAAAGCTGGGAAAGGAGGAGACGAAGAGGTAGAGAAAAGGAAAGCCAATCAGTGGGTGATTAGTGGAAGGAAGGAGAAATAAATTTTGGATAGCTGTTTGGATGCTAGTGTGGCTACAAAGAAGGTGAATACATGCCATTAAAAAAATAAATTACATGTTTTAACCTCTAAAAAACAAGTACTTTAAGAGATAGAGACATGCTCACTTTGATTTGATTACTATACATGTTCATGTATTGAAACATCACACAAGACTACAGAATATAATGCTTGTGTTCATTTTTTAAAAAGCTAACCATAAAGAATCAGGAGAAAAACAGATGATCTAGGACAATGTCCACGAATTCCTTTTATTGCAGATCACAGACATCCATTCCTGGAAGGAAATGACCCCTATGTCCTTTGGAGAGCATGATGTAATAGTACCATAAGAGTAAGAATTCATAGTGCACCTTTGTGGTCATGACAGATGGAGACAAAAGTGAGATCTGCTTTGTGTCAAAGATTGTTTTTGAACTTGTGTTTTTTTCAAAAGAAAGTAAAATGAGTACACCTTCCCAAAGGTGACAGAGATTATTATTAATTATCAGAAATTGCTTATGCATTGTTTTTAAGATATTGAGTTAGGCTTAGCCATTGTGAAAAATGATAACTGGTATGAACCTCTGAGATAATAAGATACTGTCCCTGGTTCCTTTGGAACACCACCTGCCCTAGTTTAATTTCTATCACAGAATAAACACTCCCAACAGAAGGCAACATTGAGATGAAAGAGTTTCTTCATTTTATAATCCCAGGTCACAGTCCATCATGTGAGGAAAGTCATAGTCACAAGAACTAGTGATGTCACAACCACAGTTCAGAGCAGAGAGAACAAAAACAAGCATGTTTACTACTCAGCTCCCCTACTCCATTCTTACACTCTTCAGGCCCAGGAAATGGTGCCAACTCACATTCAGGGTATCTTTGCACATCACTCAAGAGAATCATCCTCAAACATGCCTGCAGACCACCCCATCTCAAGAATCACCAATACTCTCTTCCTGTGTGATTTTAGGTTCTATCAAGTTGACATTTAAAATTAATCATCACATACTGTGAAACACATATATTGACTTGAGGTCATTGAATGACTGGAAATTTGTGCAAATGTTGAAGAATGGGGTGAGTAGAAGGTTTTAGGCCACTGAGAATGTGTCTGCAAAGGGAATTCGTGGGACATCCATCTTAACATTTCCCTTTTGCTTTTCAGTCAAGAAGTAAGCAGCCTCATTCAGCCATCTACCCTCCTATAACACACTCATGATACACCCAAAGCAATGGCAAATTTTGGTTGTTTCTGAAACTGAAAGTTACTTTTCTCTCTTTTAAAAGATTTATTCACTCATTTATTGTGAGTGTCTGTGTATGTCTGTGCATATGTATGTATGATGGATGTATGCGCATGTGTGGATATACACACCTATGATTCCAGAGATTGATATCAGATGCCTTTCTCAGTTGCTCTCCACTTTAGGAATTTTTTAATTTTTCTTTTTCAACTGACAAAAAAGTTTTCATACAATATATTTTCGTCATTTTTTTTCCTCCCCCAGTGCCTTCCAGGTCTTCTCTATCTCCCTCCCTAGCTAATGTTATATTCTCTTTCAAACAAACAGAAAACAAGACACAAAAAAATCTCCACACAGAAACATAAGCTAGAAAATCAAAACAAATAAAGACCAATTGGAGAAAAAAAAATCCAAATAGAGCAAAATGAATCCAAAAGTCCACAAGAACACTACTGAGTTCACTCCATGTTGGCCAACTATTCCTGGGCATGAAGCCTGCCCTGGGATGTGGTTGATATACCTATAGAGACTTTATTGTAGAAAACCGATGTTCTCTTTGCCACTGGGTATTAGTTGCAGATAACTTCTCAGTTAGGGATAAAACTCTGTGGCTACTTCCTTTCACAGTTCTAGAATTCCATCTGGCCTGAACCTGTGAAGGCCTTGTATATGAGTTCTTAATGAGTTCATATATATATATATATATATATCAGTTCTGTTACGTTGGGAAGACATCACCATTTCTTGGAGTCATTCATCAACTCTAACTCTTATAGTCTTTCTGCCTCTTCTTCCACACAGATCTTTGAGCCTTGAGGCAAGGACTTTGATTAAAGAATCCCATTTAAGAGAGAGGACTCCAGAGTCTCTCATTCTCTGAACATTGTCCAGTTGTAGGTCATTGTGTTAGGCCCTATCTACTGCAAGAAATTTCTCTGATGATGGCTGAACAATATGCCGATATATGAATATAGCAGTATGTCATCAGGAGTCATTTGATTGCTCCTCCTCCCCAATAACAGTAGTAGGTTTTCTGCTAGGCTCATGAACTATCTAGTCTCAGCATCTTGACCACTGTACTTGGAAGCTTTGTCCCGCCAGAAACTCTCAAACACTTGGCAGCCACTTCCCAAGTAATTGAATTGGAGGCTTAATATTATAGTAATATTACTAACTAGTTCTTACACTTAAATTAACCACTATTTTACCTATGCTTAGTCACATGGCTTGGTACTTTTTTTCAGTTCAGAATTGTCATCTTGCTTCTGGTGCATCTGACTGGTGATTGCTTCTCATCTTTCCCCTTCCCAGAATTTTCCTACTCTGGTTGCCCAGCCTCTACTTTCTGCCTGACTACTAGACAATCAGTATTAATATCAGTGACACAGCTTTACAGTGTTGAAGAACATTATCTCATAGATCACTTTATCAGTGACAGACATAGGGTCTACCTCATAGAGTGGGCCTTAAATTCAAGCTGAAAGTGCTTGGTTATGCCCATAACATTTGTACCACTATTATACCAGAGTATCTTGCAGAAAGCTCACTGGTGTAGATTCCATTGTTTGTAGCTGGGTGATACTAAGGATTACCTTTATCACTTTGTACAGTGTAGAGTATCTTCTAGTACCATGAACATTCGTCAATATGGGTGAAGTTTCTATTTAGGAACCAGCTTGACTTCTCTGTGATCAATGACATAAGTGCTTTCTTTAGTCTGATCATTAGATAATCCCCACTTTATTTTTGAAGGTAGTATCTGGCACTAAATCTGAAGATCACCAATTAGCTAGGAGTCTCCCAGTGCTGAGATTTCAGGCTTGCACTGTGATGCCCAGCATTTTATGTGGCTGCTATGGGCTCAAACTCAGGTCCTTAAGTTTGCATAACAAACACTTCACTCTTTGAGCTACACTCCCAGACCTTTTTCTTTTTTAAAATTGAGGTAACTTCAAAAATTTCTTATAGTAACAGAAAGCTATCTATCTTAAATAACCAGACATTTGACTGCACTAAATGTTTTAGTCTCAAATATATAGTTGTTTAAGATAATATATTCTAAGCATTGTCCTAACTTAGTGAAACTTTATAGATAATATAAAATACTTTTTCTATTTAGAAACTAAGAAAAGTGATGCTATAATGTGGTGTCAATTGGTATGAAATATGTGAAGTAAAATATAATTAAAGCCCCATATGGTATAAGTGTGTTGTGTTGGTTAAACTTTCTCTCGAGTTTGAGGTGCAATATAAATATAAAGAGTAGGTAACTAGCTGTAGCATTGATGGAAGCTCTGTGCAGATGATTATTGCAGAAAATAGTTTCAAAGTCTGTTCAAATGCAGTCTAAGTCAAGAAAAATACATCTAAAGCATGAGTGTGCATATAATGAGGTCAAGAGGACAGTGCGAGAAAGACAGATCAGTGCACGGTAATCCAGTTTTTTATTACAAGTGCACATAATTTACCTAGATTATTAAGAATGTTAATGACAAAGTAGGGGTTTCACCTTTGGATTCTTCTCCATTTATATTAGTAGTGGTTCATGTTCAGCTTTAAATCAGAGGCTGTGGAAGAATCATGAGCTCTGATGATAGTCTGTGAATAGAGACTCTATAATAAAATAGTGATGGCCAAGCCTTGGGATTTAAGTGTTGAATGTGATGTGATGATGTGATTTAAGCCTATGGTGTGATGATTAACCCTCATTTTTGACTTGACTGGATTTGGAATTACCTAGGAGATACATCTCTGAGTATGACTTTGAGGGCATTCTTAGGGAGGTTTAGCTGAGGAAGGAAGACACATTGTAAATGCGAGAGGTACCCCCACCCCCTGTAGGGTGAGCTGTCAGATTGAATAACAAACAAGAAAGTTCTAGCAATCAGCAATGGAATCACCTCACTTTGTTTCCTAAGGTTCCCACCTTAGGTAGCAAACTTACTACCACAGTAATTGGTGGCTCTGGCACTGAGCATTCCCTACACTGATGAACTATATCCTAAACATCCTATTGGCTTTGAGACATAAGCTAGCAAGCAAACAAAACAAACAAAAGACCCACACATTTTCTTTTTCAATTTATTTATTGTTGGGTATTTGGTTCAAGAAATAGGAAACATAATAAATACAGAACCTTAGTATCAGGAAGTAAGAATATTGCTCTGATAACCCTCACCCTTTGTGGGAGAAGTGTGGAGCAGCTTGTAGCCATAAAAGCCCTCGAAGTCTATAAGCAGAGCCTAATTGGACATTCTGGTGGCAGTGAATGAGAACAGAATGCTGAGATAAATGTAGTCAGAGGCATAAGAACTCTACAGAGACCTAGACTAAAGGGCATTTATGTTATAATATGCAAAAAACCAAAAACAAATAAACAAAAAAAGTTGCTGTGTTCTGCCTGAGTCCTAAGAATTTTAGTGATACTGAATATAAAAAAATAAAATAATGGCCTCAGGCTTAGTTGTTTGACCGAGGCAGTGCCAAGAAAGCATAACATTTCAGGCTGTGCAGCATGGCTATATTGCTCACCATATTTATTGAGATTTATAATGAGATCTAAAAGTGAGATGGTGAAAGAAAACTGTATAAATTGGTAAGGGGAAGAACATGAACGTAGTTAACGCTTCAGACATGATGGCAGAGCAAAGAGGGTGTTTCCTATTGTGAAACAGATTGGAGCCACTAAACAGAATCTGCAAAGTTTGCATGACAGAAGACACTCTGTACCAAAGTGAGACCCCCCAACCATTTAGGGCTCCAGCTTGAAGGAAGTCTAAGGGGTTGACCTGTGATGCTTGACTGAATTTGGTAACATTATCAGACAGTTTTAACTGGATGAGCCTAGTGCCATCCTAGAGGCTGTGGTCTGAGACTGTTTATAAAGGGAAAGGAGAGAAAGCTGACTAGCAACATTCATCCCCTGGTCCCTCCATCCCCAGCTGCTTCCTGAACCACTCAAATGTGAGCAAGCTACACCTGTACCTCTGTGTCTTCCTCTCCATGATGGATTGCATCCCCTTAAACACCAGCTGAAATAGACCTCTCTTCCATCAAGCTGATTTTTGCTAGGTATGTGGTTGCACAGATAAAATGTAATTGGTACAGTAAGACTTTTTAAGATTCTAAAAGATCAATTGTATTTTGAATATGGAAGTTATTAATTTGCATGACCAGAACTCTATTTAGTTGCTTCTGGGACACTTGCCAGCCAGAGACCAAAGAACTGGCATTTAGAATAAAAAGAAATCTAAAAGGAGAAGAAAGAAAAGATGGGAAAACCGTGAAGTTAATTTACCAGCCATACCATATGTGAGTTCTGGCTTGGGCAGAACTGTGGGAAAAGGAGATTTTGTATAATTCAGGGTGAATAGATTAGTCATTTGCATACATTTCACCATCACAATGACAAATGAAAGTAAATGGCAAGGAGAAACATTTATGCTATAAAAGTTAAAACATATAGAAGGAATATTAAATAGATTCCTTAGTGCTGAATTATATAACATCCTTGTTATCACAAATTAAATCTTGAACACATGATCATAGTTTTGGGAACCATTTGAATGCATCCATTTTCTTCAGAAACACCCTGTACTCCTACACAGGAGAGAAGTCTCAGGCTCCTCTTTAAAGCAAGAATTATACATCAGGCCTAAACAAATTAATTTCCTCTACAGAGTATGTGTATATAGTATTATTATATAGAATACAACATTATAACAATATATTAGACATTATATGTTACAGTATTATATATTATAGATTATAGTAAAATATACATTATATATTATAGTTATACATTTATATATGCTTTATATATATACTATATATGTTTTATACTATATAAAAACATATTTTATATATCTATCAAATCCATGGCCTAACCTGTGCTAGGCGAGTACTTTACCACTGAGCCCTGAACTGTATCCCAACCCTTTTTCTACATTATACTTCTGGAGAGTCCCCACTCAGCTTCTGCTTGGAGATAATGAAATCATTTAACTCCAGAAACTTCTTGGAACACCATGACATACATAAAGAACCACACAAAGTGCTGAGAGAAAACAAATGTCAAAAAGTCAGACCTTAGGAAAGTTGTAGCATGTAAACAGAGCTACTAGAACACATTAAAATCAAAAACCAGTCTTTATATTTTAGAAACAAACACATGTGCATAGTGGAATTCAGAGGTTATAACTATGCTCCTAGGAGTTTTGGGGCCCTGAAATGTCAAAATTGAGTGGTGGTTTCAGTCCTGCCAAAGTGCTCTGGGTATTCTCTAAAATCTGCAAATAGCTACTTGTTGCCAAGGGTTACAGCATCTGCAAAGCTCTGTTCTTTCAGGACAGTCTTAAAAAGCAAGGCTTAAGATGACATTCAGTCCTTACTGGCCTGGTGATTATGTCTCATGGCCTTCGATACCATGAGGATGGTGCAAGACCAGCACATAGAGAGGCTGTCTGAATCTGAATAAGAAGATGAGGATTGTGAGTAAGGAAAGCTGGAGGAAGCAGATAGGACAGAGGAAGCAGATACCCACTCAAAAGCTTCCCCTCATCCCCGCCTGAGTAATTAGCATTGAGGAAAAACAGTTAACAAATAAAAATTGGAAGGAGAATTTACTGGCAGTCAAATAAAAGACTTGCAAGAGAATGTGTTTACAGACCTAGAATATAAGAACAAAGTCTATGAAGCAAATCATTATGAAAAAAAGAAAAAAAAAAACCCAAGCAAACAAAACCAACAAAACTGCTATTTTAATAAAAGTTGAAAGAACAACAGATAAGATCCATATTTGTTTAGGTGTAATACAGAAACACAAATTACTCACAAGGGATTATGAAATTCCTTTAACCTGGAAAAGACTATCTCTAAGAGCCCACAGTAAACATGGTGATTGCAAAGACATCTGCACTAAAGTCATAAGCAAATGAAAATAGTCCTGAACCTTCTCCTATTTAATATGTGCAAAAAGTACTTCATAACAATAAGATTAAATGACATTTAAAAACTATCATGGTCTTGTGTAACCTTGAATCAAAGAATGACTTCCCTAAGTGACACAAGAATCAGAGACCATAGGACAAGTATAAAGTATAACGCTGCTCACGAGTTTCCTGTGAACGGCTGTCTCTGGAGAAAACAAGCAGTCAGTGAATGGTTGGAAAAGTTCAGCACCCTAGAGTTCTGATTCACTGAAAATGGCCTGATTTGGAGAAGTGTTCATGAATTCTCCTGTTGAGTGGTACAGGTCTGTCTGTTAACCATGTCACTTCCTGCATTTTTATGAGGATAGGTTAGAAGGGACAAAGCTACCGGTTATTTAAAATTTAAGTAACTTGAAAGATATTGATCCTCTTAAGAAAAATCATAGAATCATGAGCAATTCATGTAACCAAATATGATATAATAAAATTAAAGCAATGCAAATGCAGTAATAAGAATGTATATGTAATGAGGTAGAGAAAGAGCAAAACAAAAGCAGAGTGTTAGTTCCCCTGAGAATTTCAGTAGCTGTCACTGCTCAAAACTCTGTCACACTTTAGTATTCAAAAAAGAGCTTGATGGAGGAGTTTATCACTTACTCGAGATTGGGAAAATGGACCAAACTGAGTTGAGCCCAGGAACTGTCTTGCACATAGTGATGCAGTGGGAGGTGGAGTTGGGATGACCTTTAAGGGGTGGTATCCAGAAGTGTGGCTAGGGAGAGACAGGCTAGCATTTTGAGAATAGTATTTGACCTTAGAGTTAAAAAGATCCACCCAGTGGATAGAGTTGAGAACACAGGCAGAGGTTGGAGATGTGGGAGGAAGTTGACTTTGCAGACATTTGTTTATGTTGATGTCTGGTTTAAGGCTCACGGTTAAGAGGTTAAGACTGTCTTTGCATTTACTGTTTGTAAAATGGGGGAAACATTGTCTGTGAGTCATGTCCACCTTGTAGATATGGGAGGAAGCAGCTGGTTCAAAATGTGCTATGATAACAGCTTGATTTGTCTAGTGACACCACCTTTTCTCTAAAAGACCTCTGAGACATTTTGTTCTCAGGCATTTTGTCTACTGTCAGGAAAGTAGATATTGATACAACTAGATGAATTTGAAGACCTGAAGTCATTGATGGTGTCCAGAGTGCAAGGGGCAAATATGAGACCATAGGAGTTAAAATATAGATATAAACTACAGAAAAATTTTTTAAAAGATCCAGGTAGCCTCATCTATCACCAAAGACAGAGCACAGTCCAGGGAAAGCTCTGACATTGTCAGGTAGGTTGTGAAAATGACCAGTGTCCATGTCCACAGTAAGTGGGCATTCCCAGGGTAGAATGGCTGTATAGGGATGTTACTAAATTACTTGGACACTAGAGCTATATTTGTGGTAATACTGTATGTTGTCCTACATTTAGGCAAGACAGACTTCTTAAAAAAAAACTTTTGTGTGTGTGCATTTATACATATGTGGAGGTCAGAGGTCAATGTTGTGTCTTCTTAAATGGTTTTGCAGCTTAATTTCAATGTTGTGTCTTCTTAGATGGCTGTGCACTTGATTTTTGTGACAGGGTCTCTCACTGCAGCTGGCACTGTGATTCAACTAGTCACATGGATTCTACCTTCTCCTTGTCTCAGCACTGGGGTTAGAGGTATGTCTCACTGTGCCTTGCTCTTTACATGGTACCAGGATGTGATCTTAGGCTCTCTTGCTCACACAGCAAACACTTTACCAACTGAGTCATCCCCTCAGTCCAATTATATTCATGTTTAAAGTTTTTTTTTCTTGGCAATTGAGATTGAACCCAGGGCTTTGTGCATGCTAGGCAAGCATCTTAGCACCGCACCATGCCCTCTGCTCTTGTTAATTTTTGAGATAGGATCTTGCTACTAACCCAAGCTGGTCACAAACTTATGAAAATCCTCCTGCCTCAGCTTCACTAGTGTTTAGATCACAGGCCTGCACTACCATGGCTTGCTGTAGACCTAGACTCTTACATTTTCTTTCTGCAACTTTATCCCTGGCATTGAGAGAAAATTCAGGCTTTTCTGGTAAGTTAATACCTATCTGGTTACTCACTTTAACACCAGAGAAAAGAAACAATGTTACTTTATTATACCTACATAAACTTTGTGTCTAGTATGCTATTGCTGAATTAGAAACTTGTGTGCTACTAGGGTATCATCCTGACCTAGAAATCTATGTTGTGAAAGCACCTCAAAGTTTGTGGATCATTCAATAATTGTCCTGTTCTAGTCTCAGGTTCCACCATGTTTCCCCCTGTGTAGAGTAGGGCTGAGAGTTCCCACCATCTGACCTCTGAGCTCCTTTGCTGAGCAGCTCCATTCTGATCTGATCAAGATGCTCTACCCTGAGTCATTTCATTAGCATAAATTTGGGAGTGTTATAAAATGGTGCATGATGAATAATAAAAGACATTTCTTTTATTATTGCTTAGAAAATCCTGGCTTCACAAAACTTGTGTCAGGAACCAGAGACTAAAAGCATTCATTATAAACAAATAAACAAGCAGGCAAATGAATAAATCTTATTTTCAGGGTAATATCAATGGCTTGGTAATAAACAGCACTCATTCCAGAATTAGGGAGCTATTCAGTATTTAAGTTCAAGGCATTCCTTGCATACATTTTAATCTGTAGTCTAAAGAAAGGTACAAGTTTTGCTCCAGTGACAAAAGGCCTTTACACTTTTTCATGGAAATGCTGCTTTAAAGTTTTAGATAACCAACACATACTCTAAAATTAGAAATGAGTTTTGTGAGAATTTTCAATTTCAGCATCAAAATGGAAAAGAAAAAATGCATATTCAAAGCAAAAAAAATTGAACTCTATTATAATGGAATAATAGATAGTTACTAAAGTAAAAATATATTCTTTTTACTTTGGTTAATGTTTTAATAAGTAGAGAAAATTAAATCTAAAATAGAAATATAGAAATAATTCATACAAGTGTAGGTTCAAGCTCATAGTACAAGGGATGCCAGAAGGTTATTTTTGGACATTTGGGAAGCTTAGAAAACATTCACCTAACAGGGAAAAAAAAAAAAAAAAAAAAAAAAAAAGGCTTGTTTTGTGATGTGGCCTCCTCAAGAGATCATTTTAAGTGTGTTGCTAGTGAATTTTCTTAAAATACCCAGATACCATCAAGTTGATCAGGGAGTGTCCCAAGGATTAGAATACAAGAGAAAAGTAGACCCATTCATAGTCTCCATTTCTGAAACAGCCTGTGTCTCCTCAGGACAGACTTCCCTCTGTGAGGATGCTGTGTAAGGCAGTCGACACTTGTTTGCACTGTCCATTAAGAGCAGCCAGCTTGTTCTGCTTGTTCTGATTTCATGGTCACCAGGCAATCTTTGAATGCCATTTGCCTTACTATGTAAAAGGTAGTGGTGGACTGTGCTGACAGAGAAACATCGATCTTTGGGACATTTACGTCAGTCATGCTAATTATCAGTCTTGTTTCAGTAGCTTCTTTTAGCCTTATCACTGCTGAGCACTAACAGAATTGGCTTCTTGATGTAGATATTTCTTTTGTGAATCAGACCTTGTTTCTGAACTTGGTGACTCCTAAGGTAAATTTGTGTGCTGACACACATCCACTGAAGCCTGCTGATTTCTACCATAACAGTCAAGGGTAGCGACAGGAAGAGAAAGCATTCTCCCAGTTTCTAGCACATGTTGTATATATACAGCACATGGCAGTAAGTGTCCCGCTATAGTGTTGGGGATGCATGTGACCTAATTATGATTTAGCCTCTCTTTTTTATTTTCTCACTACCTTATTTAGCAAAACAAATATTTTATACAAGAGTTACAGTACCAGCCTCTTACATTTTATGTTAGTCTTGAACTTTATCTGTAGCCCAGGCTAGCCTTGATTTGGGGTCTTTCTGTTTTATCTCTTGAGGAGTAGGATTACAAGTTTGTACCATGAAGCCACCAGGACTTTATTACAGTTTTGTTCTACTAAAAAGATTGTACGTATAAATATAAAGCCAAACGATTTGATATAGGTTTTAAATAATTTATTCACAATCCATACTATGCATATTATCTTGGTTATGAAGCTTTGTGGTGCCATTTAAAAGGTAGTTTAAATTATTTATATAATTGACACTTCTTTCTGAACGAATATTTACATTTAAATAGAACTCTAAATTACTTATATTACAGCTCATTAAAGAAGATTTATTATGAGCTAATCTGCTTAGAAACACATGTTCTAAGAGAAAAGCCATAATAGAGACATGATTCACCATGGTGCTAATATGGAAATAAACCCTCTATGGTGACGCTTGAAGACAAATAGTGACCAGTTAAACAATGTGCTCCTGTACAGCTTGGGTCTGTAGTCAGTCTTGCTGGACCAGGTGGAGGTATGATGGCAAGAGACAGCTGTGAATCTTTCAAATGCCTCAATCCCTCCTCAGTCCTACTATTGATCCAGCAGTTAAGGGATGCAACTTAATCCAATTCGAAAAGAAATATAACCACCCAGACAGAAGAAAGCTAACACACTCAGCAAATTTTCAAAAATAGAAGAGTGCCTTGAGTTAATGTGGTTACTATCTTAGCAAGCAGGAAGGGCTGGTTTTCACCAGTACTGATTTGGTTTCATTGGGATGATTTTCTGGCTTAGGGTTTCTCCATGTTTTCCATGCCAAGGGGGTGGATGTTTCAACAAGAAACCATCTCTATCTATCTCATCATTAACAATGCTGTATTCCGAGTCTGTTAGAATTAACCTAACAAAAGTGGGAGATATCCAACACTTTACAGTTCTTAAATGTTTCTTTGCTCATAGAGTCTGTTGGTTAAGTTGTAATAATCAACATTAATTAACAGTGAAGTTTTTCCTTTTAATCTGCAGAAGGCCAATTAAAAGGCATGTACTACAACAGCCTAAACGTTCTGTAAGAAGTGTGCTAATATCTTCCTGCTTAGATTTTCATAAAATCTGAGCAACATTGTTACTGGAGAGCAGATGCCAGCATCCTTGAGCACATGCTCTGGTGTCAGCTTCCTGCAGGAATGCATTTACCACAAAGTAGCCCTGAATGGGGTTTTCTGCACTGTTCACTGTGTTAGTGAAGTGTTCTATGAGGGAAAATAATCTATTCCATGAAAGTGGAGTATTTGGGAATTTCATAATTTTCACCTAAATATCATTAATAAATTTCTTGTAATATTTCTTTCAGAATTAGTGAAGGTAGGTTATAAAAGTGATCTAAATTCTTCCTACTTGGATTCAACTTAGCTTTCTTTGTGTGTAACACTGATAGTTTTTCTGAGGGGCAGGTGGAGCTGGAAGCCCAGGGATGACTGTAATATTTTTATCTAGGAGATTTACACTCTTCACTGGGAAGAACCAGAACTGTGCTGTAGGGGTTCAGCTCTAAACCTTTATGAGGCAACAGTAGCTGCCTTCTTAGACCTGGACTCTGGTGAGTAGCAGGGTGTGAACTCAGGTTGCTTCTTTTTCTATTAATTTCCTTCTGATTTGATGTGCACAGGATCCAACCAACTCTTCCTACCTGCTAAGAAAGTAACCATGATAATTGGAGTTACTCTTTGACTTTTGAAAAGTTTCTTTGCCCCCCACCCCATGTCTGGATGGTTATATGTATATTTCTTTACTGTTGTTAAGAAAATGAATGGATTACCAGCTCCGTAAGGTCTTAGCACAAACACATTCAAACAGGATAAAAATGAGCACATTTCACTAGATTTAACGGTTTGTCTCTCTTTATTATTTTGCTTCAAATCTTTGTCTAAACTGATTGGACTAGGAGGACCTGTTTCCAGTATGGTGGAACTTAGAACTTCTTTTTTTTTAAAACTTTATTTATTTATTTGCCTTGGTGTTTTGCCTGAAACTGGAACTACAGACAGTTGTTAGCTGCCATGTGGGTGCTGGGAATCGAACCCGGGTCCTCTGGAAGAGCAGACGGTGCTCTTAACCGCTGAGCCATCTCTCTAGCCCCGGAACTTAGAACTTCTAATGATCATTGTTCCTAATTAAAAATGCATTAGCAAAGAGTATCATATTTTTCTCCTCAACACCTAACCTGAACATTATGTTTTAGCAAATGACCAATGTTGCCTAAAATTTTCCAATCCTTAGCTTATGCTAATCAACAACAAACCAAAGGAGAAGATTGTGGCTGTTGATCATGGTAAATTACTGGCTTTCTTAATCAAAGCAAAACCTTTATATTTTGTGCCCAACAGATAACTATTGTTTGTATATTAGCATTTACACACCTCCAGGAAAGAATAAAAATATTTAAAAGTCACAGAACATAGCTTTCAATTACTAGCTATCAAGTACAAAAAAATGATTTAAACAAGTTATTTCTCAAATCAGTGACTGTGGCAGGCAAAAGGCCAAAGTTACTCAGCAGGACTCTTAAATTCCCACAGAGGAAGAGCTGACCAACTCCGGGTTCTCAGCTCACACTGCAAGGTCCGTAGCTTCCCCTCAGCCTCCTCTTACCCACTGCCTTTCACGTGAAAGGCATCTTTTTATCTTCATCCCTTAGGTACCCCAGTACACGTGTGTGCCGCAAAGTCCAAAGCTGGTGGTAACAAGTGAGAGGTTTCAACATCTACTCGGGTGCAGAAGGTGAAGCCGGGTGAGCGCCTGGGAGAGGAATTCAGGAAAGGGGTGGCAGGGGAGTGGCTAGGATGCGCTGGCTTGGCTCCTGCAAGCCCAAGCGGAGACAGCGCCTGGGGACGGAGTGGGTGGAGGGGGATGGGACACCAGCTGGGGAAGCCCAGCATGCTTGCCCCACAGCAGGGCAGAGAGCCAGGCAGGTGCGGCGGGAGCATGCGCGTGCGCGGCGGGGGCGTTTCCCCGAGCCCTGGGTCAGTGCACCTCACGGGCGGCTGCTGCGGGGCGTTGGGGTAAGCGGGGTGCGAGCTAGGGGTGAGCGGGGGTGATGCTGCGGGACAAGGGGTGGCGGCGTGGACTCCTCCCTTCTCTTTGCTGCAGGGCTAAGGTGCACCCCACTTGTCACCCACTTTGCTAGCCCCTCAGCTGGTGGGGCGGGGCCGGTGGCCCCACACTCCTTGCCTTCCCTAGCACTCACACTTTGGGGGACATTTCGCTTTTGTGTTCCTCTCGCGGGGACTGAAGCCCGGGTCTGTCTCCATGCTGTCCACACACACAAATCCTCCCAGCCTCATTGCCCTGGGCGCTTCTTCAGAGCCAGAGAAAGGGTGCCGGCGCCCAGCCCAGTCAGACTCTCTGTAACTTCCCTGCGAGGGGCCTGGGTAGACCATGTTGGCCAATGTAGCCCTGTCTTCTTCCCAGGACTTGCTGGGTGAGCCTGGGGAGGGACAGCGAGCGGGAGACACGCGTGGGCCAGCACAGTTAAATCGATATTGGTGTAAGAGTTTCTCTGGAGATGGAAAGGAGGCTAAGGAAGTATTTTGTCCGCATCCTTTGATCTGTTCAATGGTTAGCATCTTCAAACTATTCTTCTTTGTTATATGTACTTTTGTTCACTTACAGAAACATTCTGTTATTCATTCATTTATTCTTCTGAGATAATGTCTCATGAAACCCAATATCAAATTTGCTAGTAGTCAATTTATGATAACCTTTAATTTCTGATAGTCATGCCTCCACCTGGCACGTGCTGGTACTGGGACAGCCTGATGCACCAATGCCCTGAGATGCTTCAGATGGTCCCTGTGACTACTGAGGCTACTGTGTGTCTCCAGAACATCCGGCTCTATTTCAGGCCTGTTTGGTTCCCACTCAGGCTTGACAGCTGCATCTTCTACTGCCCTGTGTTTACTGCTTTTCTCTAGAAGATGTTTGTAGCAGGTCTGGGCTTCAGTTCTTAGCTGAAAGGAGTACTGAAATATCCTGTTGTTTTTCTGATTCTGAAAGGAGGTTAAAGTACACAGGTGTTGACGGGGGAGATTGATGCAGAGTTTGTTTCTGGCACTCAATCATGTAAGATGCTAAAACTTCCAACTCCACTTATTATTCCATGTGGTAAATATGAGATTTCAAGAAAAGGTTGAAAGAGGAGAAATAGTTTTCAACCTCCAGATGGATTTAATTCAATTATATTGATTAATGTGTGCTATGAGGCCATGGGGAGTTTTCATTGTATGAAGTACTGCATCATGGAATCACAGAGTTCATACTTTGCTGGATGATATTAAGCTCAATCTGATGCTTAAACTCTCAGACCATTTCCTAGGAGTACTGATGAGGAGGTGATCCAAAGACAGACAGAACTAAAGTTGAAGAACTGACCAAAAAGAAAAATGGGTTGTGATGTTTACAGTTAACCATAGGAAAGTGGGTCTCTTCTGCTTGTCTGTTTCACCACAGCACCTGAGTGATGTACTTGTACCTTAAACATCTGATTCACTTTTAGTCATAAAGAAAGAGCCTGCAGTGCCTGGTCCTGGCGTGGTATTGCCTGTGGCTAAGTACATATTCATATTTCTTTTTATAAGGTTGAATCCATATGCAATCAGCAAACCCTGAGCTGAGACATGGGCATCTGAAGCAGGAATTATGAAGAGAGCTTTACAGGTAGGATGTTCTTCCTGTGATGAGCTACTGTGCACAAGGTAGGCTAGGACTTTATCAGCAGCTCATTCTCTAGTCAGAAGGAGCCTTAGCTCCCTGCCTCCTATTTTTTCTTTGATTGTGTCTCAATTTCCTTCTCTAGAGTAGAAAAAGAGGTGGCACACACCATGCAATCAGTGTCCACTCTGTTGTTATTTTAATTATAAAAGAAGGCTGCTGTTGATGAATTGGGAAAGTTAGGAGAGTCTTGGGCTTGGGACTAGGGTGACTTCAGTTTGCCTTATAAAATATTAGAAGAGGAGCTGGCATGGGGGGGTACTCAGACATTATATGTCTGGACTATCAAACTCAAATCAAAACAACAAAATAAAACAAAAATGTAGCAGCAGCAGAGAGAGGAGAATAGTGGTGTGATTGCTAGATGCATCCAAGGATGGAGTTTGGGAGAGCAACTATAAATTAGCTAGACACAGAGGCAAAGCAGATGTCCCCAGAACAACACAGAGGTCCACCAGCAGAGGGAACAGCATTCCCACTCAGTTGCTAATGAGAGACCCAACTGGAAAAGTTGGGCTTGACTGAGAAGAGATAATCTTGACACTATATAGTGCTTCAGTGGGAAGTTGTGAAACCTGAAAATTTTGAGGAAAAAGACCAAGTCCATGATTGTCTAATTAAAACCAGCTTTATTAAATATTGGCCAGGATGTCGGGCACTGGCCAGGTCCATAGCCTAGATTCCCAGAGAACAGCTCTGAATTAGGTTAATCAGGTACTTATAAAGGCAAAAGCTACAAGGCTATATACTTCCCACCTTTGTCCAATGGGGACAAGCATACATCCTGACTTACTTCCTGACTTCCTGCCTATGTACCTCTGTCTACTGTGATCAAGTACATTCTGTGCAATTGGGGCAACCAACGTTGTTTACACTGAAGTGAAAACATGAAGCTTGTTATCATAGGTGAGCAATAGCCCCCGGCATTCTAGGTCATTATTTGTCCTTGGGCAAGTGGGCCTTACAGGTTAGGGGCATTTGATAGTTTTGTAGATTGCTTAAGCACAGTGATTTAAACTTACACACATAACTCTAGCCCTCATATTTGGAACTGTTTGCTTCCTGCTTTAGAAATATGGGCGCCCCTCTTTGACTTAACTTAAGCATTGTCGTGTAGTTGACAAAGCAAACTATCCATCGTTGTAGCACTGGCAACATTTTGAATATTGTAGGAGCATACCTCCAGGCAAAGAACACCATTTAGGCCCAGGGTTAATCACACTTTCCAAAGGATGAGTTGTAGGAGACTGGAGGTGGGAGGGAAATCATCAATTCACTCACCTGTATAAAATAATCTCTTGTTTCTGCATTTGCCTTGCCATGGTTTTCTTTAGAGTGATGTCTGAGGAAAATTTATTCTTGTTTTACTTTTGCAAGTAAGAATGATTTGTGTGTTTTCTCATTTATGTTGATCGTGTATTTCTCATTTGTTGTGTATTTTCTTTGCTTTCTCATTTATGTTGACTTGAGTTTATGTCTGAGTGGTTTACTTAATGAAGCCAGACATTTTGGAGGATGCTACTTGTCCCTCTGGAAGACATGTTCAGAATGTTAGAACAGCTGGCCACTGGGCTCCAGGAATCTGCCTCTCCGCCTTCCCTCCCCGCCTCTTTGTTTCTTTTGAGCCACATCGATAGGATTATGATGCTGTGCTGTGCTGTGCTGAGCATGTACATAGGTGCTGGAGATCCAAACTCTTATCCCTCATGGTTCTATGACAAACATTCTTTACCAACTGAACAGTCTCTCCAGCCCTATACTCCTTCTTTTTGTGGAGGGGGAATGATGTGAGACATTTTCTCAGGTACCTACAATGTGTTAGTTGTTTGCTATGTGTCCAGTAGTAATGAACAGGAGTCTGGCTTTAATGGTGTTTGTAGTATAGTATGGGGACAGATAATAACTGATCACACAAATAAATGAACCATACAAGTCATACTTGACTTGTGATTGTGAAAAAGTCCAGCAGGTGGACCGAATTTGCCTTGCAAAGTACTAAAGGACTCTGAGGATGGATAGCCTAGCCAGCAAGCAAAACAGACATGAGGCTTTGCAAAGTCAGCAGGAATGTGACATGATCTGTTTTATGTCAATAAAGGCCACATCTGCAGTATTTATGGAGGTGGAAGTGTGTGTCCAGGTGTCAGTCAATGTTGCTTGGAGCAGGGAGGTGGGAGTGGAGATGGATAGAAAGTGGAGGAATTCCAGGGGCATTCCTACCTAAGACTGGCCCACAATGCTGATGCACTGGACATCAAGGCTCCTCTCACCAGATCTCCAGCCTGAGAAGCTGAGGGGGTTTAGAAGGGACTGGGAAAAACGTTTTGACTTTGAACATTGAACATTTCCCAGAGAGGACGTTTGTTGTGACAGATGTCAACTATAAAGGATTACTCTGTGTGTGTGTGTGTGTGTGTGTGTGTGTGTGTGTGTGTGTGTGTGTATGTATGTATGTGTGGATGTATATGTGTATGTATGTGTGGATGAGTGTGTGTGTGTGGTATGTATGTGCATGTATGTGTGTGTGTATGTGTGTATGTATGTATCTGTGTGTGTATGTATGGATGTGTGTGTATGTGTGGATGTATATGTGTGTACGTACGTATGAGTGTGTGTGTGTGGTATGTATGTATGTGTGTATGTGTGGGTGAGTATGTATGTGTATGTATGTGTGCAAGGTTTTTGAGTTTGTCAGGTGTCTGTTTCTGTTCCTGTGGGCCTTTGGTATTCTGCTTGGCTCATACCACAGTTGATGTCTCTTGGGATAATCTGCCAGCCCACAGGTAGCTGTACTGTGTACACAGATGCATGAACCTTAGCCCTGCCCATGACCAGGCTCTGGGCTTTTATTCTTAACCAGGAGGTTCTAAAATTTTGAAAAGTACCAAAGGGTCATTTGTTACTCAGTTTCTCTTATGTGGTGTTCTGTATAAATCATGGCTCTGGAACTTCCCATGTCCTGGAAGGGTTTCTGGTTGGACAATTATAATATATATCATTTCTTATTTATGGCTGCCATTTTTTGAGACTATTTCAGACTTAAAAATGGAACTTTCTTGCATAGCATCATTTTAGAAACCATTTATGGTTATTATTGTGATTTTTTTGAATAAATAACAAGGCACAGACTTCAGGTCTATGTGGATGACAGTTAAAAGATTCTGCCTTTGGCTCTGGTGTTTTTGGGCTGGCCATGTATTATGCATTGTCTTGGGTACCATTGCTTTTCCACAAATGAGATTAAGACTTTAATCAAGATTAATCTGAATGTCTATAGGAAGATAACTGAGTAAAGCAGCCATATAAAAGAAGTCCCACAGAGTCCTGTTCATGTCCTGTTGGTTTTTGTTACTCATAAAAAGACATATTTGTTTACTGTAACTATTCTTTAAGTAGAAAGTCAGTGGGTGAGATGCTCCCCTCAGTGCTGTAGAGACATTAGAGGGTTTTGTAGGCTTGGGTAAAACAGGTTTTACATGATCAAAAAGATAGTCACTAGTATAAAAAAGCAGAAAGGTAGAAATAAGCATTTCAAAAAAATGTGAAATCTCTGTACTTAAAATACTGGTTGCATTTTTAGGACACTGCTAAAATAAACAGTGGGTCTCTGCTGACCTGACAGGCTGTTGTTTGTGGTCTGCTGTTTATAGCTTCTCACTGGTAGGTTCTGCTGAATACTGCATAATTAACTGCATGTATATTTTCTCCCTTTTATTTTTGATTTGTTTTTTTCTTGGATCAGGATGTCTCTTTGTAGCTCAGGCTGGCCTTAAACTAAATACAGCCCAGGCTGGGCTTCTACTTGCTGTTCTCCTGCCTCATCTTTCAAGTACTTGTATTTATGGTTCTGCACCCTCATGCCAGGATCTTACATTGTTGACTCGCTTCAATGGTATATGTGTATATGTGTGTGCATGTGTGTGTGAGGAAGTACATGCACACATCTGTGCTCATGGTGTCGAGGCCAGAGTTGCACACTAGGTGTTTTCCTCAGCTGCTCTCCACCTTGTTTTTAGAGACAAGGTTTCTCATTGAACATGTGGCTTCCACATTTATCTAGACTGGCTGGCCAGCAAGCCTCTAGGACTCTCTCTCATGGAAAAGATTACAGGCATACACTCTCTGTTCCTGGCATTTAGGTGAGGGCTGGGCATGGGACTCAAGTTTCCATGTTCATAAGAGGCAAGCACTTTATAAATGGAAGCATCTTCTGCCTCTCAACTTTTGATGAAGTTTTTTGTTTTTTTTTTTTTTTTGATTTACCACAATGTTCTTCTTATCTGTAGTGTTATATGTATTCAAAAACAAAACACAAAACCACCAGCAGTAAGGACAAACCCCAAAAGCCAAAAGCTCAAACACTTACTGGTTTGTTGTCTGCTTGATTCCTGCCCTATGAAGTAGCCATAATTAAATCTGAGAGCTACAAATTGGAAATGGAGATTAGTCTTTCCACTCTTTAAGCACATATGTATGGCAGTGGTGTTCAGGTCATGCTTTGCGGGTGATTGTAGGGGCACAACACCGTTTATGCCTTGTGGGATTTTGCATATTTGGACCTTCCTTTCTGGAACTTCCTTTCCTTTAGGAGCTTCTGAAACATGAATTCTAGTTTGTATTTAATGAAAACTCAGAGACAGACATTGGGGAAAGCTGAAATATCAGAGAGAGGAAACAGACCACAGTCAAATCTCACCCAGCCAACTTCTCAGGGTAAAAGTGATCTTCCAGAGTCCTCAATCTTGCTCCTCATTGCTTCTACAGAATAAAACTCTGTCTTCCTACATCTGCCCTAAATACCTTCTTCACCCAATTGTTTCACTTCCAGGTTCAACTCTGCATCATATTCTAGAGTTAAGATTAAAGGTGTGAGCTACTACTATTTGGTAGTTAGGCCTTGAACTCACAGAAATACAGTAAGATCTGTCTCTGGAGTTATGGGATTAAAGGCACAGGTCACCATTTCCAGTCATTCCCATGCTGGGATTAAAGACGTGAGTTACCACTCTCTGACCTTTTTGGCTTGACTGTGGGTGGATTTGTTCTCTAATATTCCAGACTGGTTTTATTACATATAAAATATATCACCACAAGCTTCTGAGCTCCCTAAAGTAAGGCCATAATCTCTAGGCAAACATCCCTACCTTGACTGTGTGTCTCACTGTTACCACCATGAGACAGACACAGAACTCAGCTTTGCTGTGTTCTCCAGGAAAAATTTTGGGTTAAGCAAGGATTTGTTACTCTATTATTTCCAACAGTTGCCTGACACGTTAGACACCCTGGGAATAAAATCTGAATAACTTGAGTTCAGTGATAGTGATACAGGAAAGCAAATCTACAAAATTCCTTACATTTGGGGATTTCATGAATAAGAGGTTGATTGAAAATATCAGAACTGACCTTTAGCCCTACTTTTTTTTGTTACTATTATAGTCAGATATCAAAGAGAAAATCAAAGTTTTATTGTTTGTTTTTTTCTTTCCTTCTTTTTTTTTCTTTATGTCAGAAAATATTCTTTTATCCCCATGTCATTACACCCTGTTGACCTGGTCCTCAGCACCATAAAGCTGAATGACTGGGGATGCTCCTCAGTACCCGAAGCCTATGGCCTCTTCGCTTGGTTTCTGTGCATGGACAGAAAAGCGTGTTTTTTTCCCTCTCTCACCCACAACAGTGGATTTGTTGGGATTTACTCCAGGATGTTGTGTGAGTGCATCTTTATACAATGATGTAGCTTTGAAGAGGTTAAGGTTAATAGACTGTGGATTTGAGGTCACTTATTCACTTTTAGAGGTTGTTGAGGTCTTGTTTGTGTGCATGGCAGTGCCCACTCATTCTATTGTGCTAGATCATCAGGAATAATTAGAGTGTTTTTCTTTGTAAGGTAATTATCATTGTCAGTCTTTCCAGAACTGGACTACATCTGTGTACAAGACAGAGCCCACTGCTATGAGTGTGCAGTTGAAAAACCAAAAACTGTTTATGGTTAGAGATTATTCCCTGCACAAAGTGAAGGGTAAGCATGATTCTACGTTGTATTCACATCTAAATGTTTTCTTTCCTATTTCTAGAACTTTCAACTGATTAGCATCATCACATACTGTTAACTTATGGAGATGCTTCTGCTGTCCCAAGTAACCTTGGGGGAAGCAAAGCTTATTGACTCACTCAGAGGCTCATACAGCCTAGGGATAGTGCACCCAACAGTGGACTGAATCCTCTATATCAATTAGCAGTCAAGACAATGGTCAGAATAACCCCCCCCCAAACACACACCCCTGACTTGCTACAGGCCAATGTGATATAGCTTATTCCACCACTGAGGCTTCTCTCAGATACATCTAGGCTGGTTCACACTGGCAATTAAGGAGAATCAGGTCAGTATCTTATTTTTGACTTATTGAAGTTGTATGGAGTGTGGTTTAGTGTCATAGAGACAGTGTTGCTACATATTCCAGGCTGCCCTGTTACTCACTTTGGACAGTTACTCAAGTTGGACAGAAGCCAGAATGTCAAAGGAGCCCCAGACAACCAGACACTTAAATTAAAAGAATTTTTTAATATGTCAAAACTCATATTCTCTTGTAAAAATAGTCTCTAGGATAGTAGATGTGGCTGTTAATGAGTACTTAGACAGGAAGTGCTATAATTCTTAATCATGGTGTAGGAAGAACCTGAATTATTGTTAGCAGCCCGAAGAACTTATTTGCCCAAATTTATCCAACTGAGTAATGGTTGATTTGGAATTCTGATTTAGTCTTCCAGAGTTTCAGTCCATGTATTTTTTTCTATGTAAGATGCATATGTGTATGTATGTACATGTATATTTGTTCATCTTTCATCTGTCTTTTCATACTGGGAATCAGATTCATGAAGTGTGTTTTTTTTTTGGTATCATTGACATTTGTTTTTATAACTGAGTTTTCTAGCAAAGTTATATTCAACAGCTTGGTAGACTTTATTATAAAGCGATATTTCTTTATGTGTTTGCTCAGTTGAATTGTGACACTTATGCTGTATTTGCTAAGTGAGAGTATGTTCATTCTTTCTGTAAATGTTTATCATCAACTTTGACCAAGGCCTTGGGATATAGAGATTTGAGGAGTCTAACACATATTAGACTTTGGTATTTCTCCAGGCAACTCACATTAACACAGGCAGGTTCCTCTGCCCGCCTTCACGTTGTCACGTGATGCTCTTATCAATTATTTCCTGCATTTTGTGTGTCAGTTGTGTTGATGAGTACAGGTGATATGTCTGGCCTCAGCATGAGGCTCTCCTCCATCTTTCCTTCTCAGGAAATACCCTTGGTGTTTGTAGCTCATTCAGGAGGGCCCACTGCTGTGTCTGAGGCCTGCAGGCTCTAACACAGGGATAGGAATGGAAAAATGTACTTATCCCAGGGAGAGGACAGTAAGCACACATGAGATTTAGGACATCCTTGTCAAGTCCTTAATTGAGGAACTCCATTGTTCTGCTTCACAGACTGCACCTAGGGGCCACCTATGGAAGGTGACATAGTGACAGAGCCTAGTTACCTTTATGCCAGCTTTTTGTCAGCAGAACCCTGAAGTGCTGCCTCTGGAGACCATGTGTTGTGGATGAAAGGAGAAGGCAGGATATAATCAACCCTGTGCAGAGATGAGGGACACCCTCCTGGCTTATACTGTTTCTGCATTGTTCATATGGCTCCCTTTGGCACAAAAGAAGTAAGATCTGTCTTACTCTATGAAAATTGTAACCACAGTACTTTCAAAGATTTTCACTGAGTATTGGGCTACAAACGAAGATAAGAAATTCAGAAATAGTAATGTCTTTGTATGTGAGCCTTCAGATTTTCTTTGGCCTAAGTGTCTAAAGATGTCACTTGAATCCAACAATAAAAAGGAAACAGCTTAAGTTATTTGTAGAGAGATAATTTATCCATTAACACTCTCTATGTCTATCTGTCTTTCTGCCCCCCCGCCCCCCCGCCCATGCCTCTCTCTAATCCATGCCATTTTAAATTTCTATCATGGAGGCCCTCAGAGTTAAATAGATGTGCAGATGCCATGTATCTTCTGGAACTGAAAAAGTAGAAGTATTTTTGCCTTAGCCCCTAAGTGTTAGTGTTATAGGTGTGTGCTGTCTTGCCTGGTTGGATTGGTTAACTTAGAGAATAAAAGTACATGCTTGTGTCTACATCTAGGTTTACACTGAAAGGGGCCAATGGAAATGCTGGGTCAGGTGGGTCTATCTGGAAAAAAATCTCTGAGAATCTTTTTGCTCAGTGGCATAATTTCCCAAAGTTATAAACAATACTTGGAAAAAATTTTATATACAAAGTACATATTTCTCAGTTTATCTAGAGCTGTATGCATGTGAGAAAGCATGAAACACTAGAACAGTGCTAAATGATTTTTTGACTCATGTAAAATGGAGTGAAGTTCAACATTCAAAGAAGCGTAAATGAGGTTTTTAATGTATGTGAACATCAAGTGGAATTTTCCATCTCCCTGAAGGCAGGTGTTAAAATGGATTTTCCCATGCCATAGGCCTTGCCCATGTCACTCCAGAAATGCCATGCAGAATTAAAATAATTCCCTGTGAGTGAGAAACTCTCTTTATACCCAACTGTTTCCCAACTCTTTGGATAGTTTTAAAGAAATTCATTCAGTTACTTGCAGTGATAAAGACATGAAATCATTTGCTAAAGGTGCAAATTCCTTGTGTTTAGAGTTTAGAAATACCTATTATTCTTTCCTTTCCCTGCTATTATTTTACATAAATGAATTTATTTTATATGAATTTTTATATTTCCAAGGTCATCTTTATTTTTCCAAAGTTTAAGCCCTATAATGAAAATATTAAGGTTGAATTTTGGTTCTCAGTCAGTAACTATGTTTTAAGTTAGTTGTCCAGGTATCGTTTATATTTACAGTTACTTACATTTCTGGTTGTGTGTTTTATGATCAAGTCTTGGTTTGGGTACCACTAGAGGCTAGATTGTGCATAGATCTTTTTATTTAGGTTAAAATGAGCAAATGTTCTGAAGTTGGAGTTTGCAATCTAATCTACATTTGGCTTATGTGCACAGCTCTAAATTCATGCATGTTTGTGTGTAAGCAATTGAACTTGTCACTTTACTTCAAATTATATTATTTTATTCTATCAGATATTCCTGGTGTTTCTAGAAAGTGAGAAAACTTATTAAAACGTATTATTTTCTAACATTCTAGCTGATGTAGGCATGTTTTTGCATGATCTCTGGTAGATGCTCATGTAGACTCTTGGGAATAACAAACAAAATGAGTGACAGAAAAATTGCTTGAATAAATAGATATTACAATAATGGAATTACTTTGAGGAGATGAAAATAATTTAAACTTGTAAATCTTGGAATTTTGTTTTAAAGAAAACCCTGTTAGTGCATCTTATGCCTCTAGGCTGACACAAGTGTCTGTCACTAGAAGAGTGGAGTCAGAAACTTGTGTCTCCCAGCCCCAGCTCATGACTTTGAGACAAACCATTGTTTGGAGTCATGCTTTAGCTTTCCTGATCCCAAAGCTTCTTGTTGCTGAGTTTGGGTATGGGTTGAGGCAGAGGCATGTCACTTTTGTCTCTGTAATGGAGATGTTCTGGGCCTCTTATTGCATCTTTGTGTATATCTCTTGTTTTTTCCAAGTACCATTGTGTCCCAGTCAGGCCTGTCTTGGTCTTGCTGGGGGTGCAATGTGGAAGAGTGTTCTAAAGCCTAGCATATTCCTGTGTGTGCTGTGGCCACACTTTCCTGGTAATTCTTACTTTGGAACAGTGAGGATCTTTTACGTACCCTCCCCTACCCTATTTCTTTCAGTGTGTGACCTGGAGGAGCTACTTTCTTGTAGCCTTTGAGCCTATGTGTCTGTAGTTCAGCTATAACATACAAGTCCTTTCTTCCATGCTGTTTTTCCCCAGCTTGTACTTCTCTTATGTATTTAACATTTTAAGCCATGTTCTTATCTAGGGCAGTTGGGTGAGAATAGAATGGGATTGGGTTAGACTGTATTCTCTCAGTATAAATATACTCTAAAAAGCAATAAAGGCTCAAATTTACAAAGTAGTATTGTTCTGCTATTCTAAAGTAATAATTTATGGTATTCAACAACTATTCAAAAATCAAGATTTTGTACTATGTATGAAATAATGATATCTATAAATGATGCTTATAAGGACTAGAAATTAACATGCTCTGTAAATTATATATGGACAGTCCACAGCCACACTGCTCTGAACCTGGATATGATGATTATTGAGATTATTATTGATATTACTGATGTGGTCACCACTGTTGATTGAATCTGTCAAGGCATTGTCTTAGCTAATTTATTTATTTATTTTTTTAGTCACTGTGATGAGATGCCATGACCAAGTCAACTTATAGAAGAAAGAGTTTATTTAGGGCTTTACAGTTTCAGAGGGTGAGATCATATTGAAAAGAAAGGCAATAGTCAGGTAGGTATGGTGCTGGAGCAGCAGCTGAGAGCCTACATCTTGAATCTATAACCAGACAGAAGGGAGAGGTCAAAGGTAAGAGTGAGCCAGAGAGAGTACACATTGACTGGGATGAATTAGGCTTTGGAAACCTCAACCCCTGCCTCCCATCTCTTCCAACAAGGCTATACCTTCTAATCCTTTCAAACAGTTCCACCAACTGGGGACCAAACATTCACATACAGAAGCCTATGGGGGACATTCTTACTCAAATTCAGTGTTTTTAATAGGGCTTGGGGTGGTTGATTGCTTCCCATCTTTTTCTTAATCTGTCTGTAGACTTAAGTTTTCAGAAAGGGTGCATTGACTTTGGAGTATACCATTCTGCTCTTTGCTATTTATTTATTTATTGCTGTTATATGTAGAATGTTTGGACAGATTCCCAAGGGGTTTTGCATCCCCCAGGCTTATGTATTTTTTCTTCTCCTTCTAAGCTGTCTCTGGAATTTCTGGGAGTCTTTTTATTCTTGTATTACTTCACTGTATATCCACAGGCACAGTATAGAAACTTTAGGGAGAAACCATCTATGATTGAGGAGAGACCATGGCCCTGAACTTAACTTATGTGCTGAGGAGGCAGAGAGAGTTGGTGTGTGGACCTTACCCAGGCTACTTCTGGGCTTTGGAAGAAGGCTTATGACTGTCTCAGTGTCAGTGCATTTGATAATGTAAAAGCACCTTTTAAGGCAATCTTCTATAATATGCTAACTTGGGATAATTGACCCCCACATATCTAATTAGTATTAAATCAAAGTATTTGAAAAGCATCATATTTTTGGTGTACTTTATACTTTGAAACATGTTCAATTATTTTTCATGTTATGATTATGAATTGAATAAAAAAAAACCCTGTATTTTGCTAATGATCAACTACTTACAGTGTTTGATATGGAAGATACAGTTGTGGAAGAAACTAGAAGTTTTGATATTTTGAATATATCAGTGTATATATCTGAAGATTCTCAAGGTTAGTACAACATAATGTTAATCCAACATTTCCTTGTTACCCACAAGGGCTAGTGTGTGCTGCCTGCCTTAAGGTGTAAGTACAGTGAAATTGCCATTTTACTCTTGAAAACATGGCTGCTATGGATCCTCCCCTGTGAAATCATCATCAGCTGAGATAACAATGAATTGCATAGAGAGGTATGACTGATAATTAATATGCAGTAACAAGAAGAAAAGATGAGCCTGAAGAACAAAGCTTCTTGGGCAGTTAGGTGGCACTGTTTCCCTTTTCCTTCCAACGGTTTGACTAAATGTAATTAAAGTATGAAGAGGCTTCCTGTGGCTTCTCTTCACTCCAGTCAGATTGCAGACAAACGGGAAGGTGCATTGGCAGGCAGCTGGCAGCAGCGTTAGCCTCCCCCCAGGTGATAGTTTTCTCTTCCAGTCTCCTAGCAGCTGAAGTTCCCTCTGGGGTCACTCCATGGCCGGCTTCAAAGGTCACATGCAGATGCTGTCAATGTGGCAGGTACCCTGGGTCCTGACTGGTGCAGTGGCCTAGATGTTAAAGGCAGGAGGGGCTGGTGAGCCTGGGCTTCCCAGGGTGCATACCATCGGGTCTGCTGCTGTACATTAAGTCTCGAGGTCCTTTCTCCACTCTTTTTCTTTACACCCCATTGTACTCCACAGCGAAGTCTGAATGGTAGTTTATAAAAATGCATGTGCAATTTCTTATTTTGCTTTTTAATGTTTAATGTGTGTATGTGTGTGTGTGTGAGAGAGAGAGAGAGAGAGAGAGAGAGAGAGAGAGAGAGAGAGAGAGAGAGAGGGAGAGAGGAAGAGAGGGAGGAAAGAGGGAGAAAGGGAGGGAGAGAGGGAGAAAGGGAGGGAGAGAGGGAGAAAGGGAGAGGAAAGCCTGTGGAGGACAGATGAGGACGTCAGGAGTTGACTTTCCTTGGCTTTCATCCAGAGGGTCCTGTGGATCAACAGGCTTGACACCAAGTGCCTTAACCTGCTGAACCAATTTTGGTTCAGTTTCCCAGATTTAAAAATAGGCCAATTAACTTCTATAGGCTACATGGAGGCCAAAGCTTTCAGCTTGGGGGTGGAATGCCGTAGCTTAAAAGGAGAAGCCTCCAGCCAAATGTATTACCAAGCTTAGGAAGGGAAGGAAGTCAGTGACCACTAAAAATACAGCTCTCTCTCAAAGGGACCATATGTGAGTGACCATGACTCAGAAACACAGATTCAGGCCACTGTAAGTATCATGCTCTGGTGTGGTAATATTTTCATTATATTTTTACAGTAATAAGTCAAAGGGGATTATAAATCCAGGAACTTTTCAAACACATTCATGGAAATATATCAGTCAGTTACGGGTATAAATATAAATATAAAGCACGGGTACCCGATACAAGACTTATGTGGTCTGGTGACACTCTTTGCTTTTGGATAGATGGAAGCTAGGGTCTATTTAAGTATTCCAAGAGGATTTACCTTTACAATGATCTTAGGTCACATATAGAGATGGGCAATAAATTGGTCATATGGGGACTTCTTAAGATAGTCCAAGATACTGTAATATTTCAACTCTCCACAACTATGGAAGCTCTAACCAGCCTTGGATGTTTAACACAGAGGAATTATTCTCTTCTAGGAGTTTTATTTACATCAAGCAAAGCAAAAAGACAGCTGTAGGAATTTCAGAACAAGCAACCAAGTCTTTACATTTAAAAAAAATTCTCAAACATATCAAGAGTAGTAAACACTATGGAGAGTCTGATGCCTTGGCCTTACAGTCCCACTTTCTGGTGTCTCAAGCTGAGGTAGAATATGAGGCTCCACTTAGCCCCTGCTGGCAGGAAGAGAAGCAGCATAGCCTCATAGGCAATAATGGTTTCCACTGGCTCCACCATGGGCCACCTCTCTCTGTCCTAGGTACGACTGACAAACTATCCAGCTTTCGCTACTGACATAAATTGACTCATGAAGAGGACGTTTATTTTAGCTAATGGCTTCAGAAATCCTGGTTCACAATCATGACTTTCCATGTGCAGGAGGGCACATGACGGGGGAGGCTGTTATAGGGGTGCTTGGTGAACCAAATAATTGCATTTTCAACTGACTGCATACCAGCAAGGAAGGTGTTGCGTTCCATGTCAAGGGCATATTCCAATCTGTAGGCCCATGCACCAGGGCCACTTGTTAGGGCTTTTCCACCTTCCAGAGGTGGCTTATGAGGAGATGATGCCTTGAACACACAGCTGTGGTGTTGGAGAGATACACTAGCAACCTTATACTTGAATCAGAGGCTCTCAGATTTGGGGCCCTTCTGGATACTATGAGTTTATTCAGAATTACTATCTTTTAATTTCCCACATATACAGAAAGCCTAAACTAAGGACCATGCATTGGATTCTCTTACAGAAATATCATAGTCACGTGTGTTGGATGGAGACTACATAGGACTGGTAAACATAGCAAACAGACATAGCATAAAAGGAATTACTGTTCTGTCTTCTCAGTTGTGATACTAATTTGTTAAATGTTTTAATAATGGATCACTAAAAGCAATTGTTTTTCTTGATTTAGTTCAGATTTATTCTTTGACAATTTACATTGCTCATATCCATTCCTAAATCCTCCTTCCCACCCCCATACCTTCTCAACAGCCCTCTCCCACCTCAACTTTTATGTCTTCTTTTTTTTTTAAAAAAAATAATTAATCTACTATATCTGATTAGTGTTTTCTGCTGGATTTTTGATTGGACATTGGCTTGGTCTTGTGAAGGTGACCAAAACTTCAGCAAGTTCACGAATGCAATGGCACGGCATACCCCAAAGACAGAAAACAGCATCCCCAGCACCCCTCCACATACTCTTGCTCTTAGATTCTTTATAACCCTTCTTCTTTGGTGTCCCCTGAGCAAGCTTGGCAAAGACGTCTTATTCAGGGATTGAGAACTCAAGGGCACTGGTCTCAGCATTTTGGATCAGAGTTAGATCTCAGCCATAACTGCTATCCAGGCTTGAGAATAACAGAGCTAATGGAGTGAATTGCTGGCAGTGCTGCATTGGGATAAAAGGCGAAGCTCTCAGATCCCCTTAGTACAGCAGGCTCCAACGGGCACCCTGTGCAGATGGGTGCTTTTGGAGCCATTGGTCTCTGCAGCCCCATAGTTCTTGGGGTTCTGTCCTTTGTGAGCCATTCTTTTGGACACCCCCTGGTCCCTATCACTCCACTGTGGCCTCTGTGGCTCAGGGGTTGGAACCCCAGGGGCTACTTTATCTTTGATTCTGTTTGGGGAGATATTTTTTCTTTCACTTTGGATCTCTTTAGATACAGCAACTTGAAGTAAAGATGGGATGTCCAGTTGTCCTGACACGTTGATGGTTCTCATGACTGTTGAAATTGTAGCAAGAGTCAACATTAGTTTGCAGAGCTTCTTGCTTGTGATATAGTGCAGGCTCCTTGTTGACCTCAACTGTCTTCACAATATGACACTGTGTAGATTCTGGTCTGCTTTCTGCATCCAGCTCCGAATGTGGAGAGCCGTAGTACCTTTGAGTCTTGACATTCCTGCTATTGAAAGTGAAAGGACTTTGCCACTGTCCTTCCTTCCAAACAGGCCTGTAGTGATGCAATATTATGAAAATCTCTCTCACATTCTAAAAGACTGGACTCTTTGCTGGACCTCACAGCATAAGTTAATAATACACCTTGAAACTGCTTAAGACTCAAGACTGCGGTCCTACTGTGCCCTCTAACTCTTTGTTTAACCTGATTTTAAGAGAACAATTTAACAATCAACCTTAATTACCTTGGACTTCCCATGTAATCAGATTTTACAACGAAGCTAACTCATAGCTGCAATCTTATCTTCCATGCTGCTGACCCAGATAATTATGTGTATCTTTTGCTGAAAGTAGCAAATACAGAAGTTGAAAGCAACTTCCTAAAATCTACCAGAAAGGTTGGAAATGGCCATGTATGGGTATTGGTTGATAAACGATGTTTTTAGCTGGGTCACTTGGGGTTTTTTGGAGCCAGTGACTGAAGAACTCTGTTGAAGAGTCTATAAATCATCATATTCCTTCCCCATCTGATTATTTCTATGCTGCTCAATAAATACAGAGCAAAACCCTTTGTTAGGTACAGATAGCAGCATTCACACATACAAACACACAGTCACACAACAGCAGCAACAACACACACACAAGACAGAGACACAGGGACAGATTTATAAGAAAACCTTCAGTTGCACACAGATTCAGACTCCTACAACAGGTACACAGAGGACAGAAGATACAGGAAACATCATGTGAAGAGCTCACATGCAGACTCACTGTTGGTTGAGCAGCTCCAAGGCTGGGGTGCATTTCTTTCTTTCTTTAATGTGACTAATGAGTGATCGGTGACTTGGTGTTATCTGCTGCCGCCTGTGCCTATTCCTTACCTTTGCTCTCTCTGCTCATCTAAATTTGGTCACTGTCAATTTTCTTGCTCTGCTCATGTGTTATCAGCATTTCTTTAGTTTTTGAGAATTCCCAACATCCATTTTTACATTTAAAACAGCTGTATCTTTGGTTGAACAAACAAATGTTTACAAATGTGCCAGTCTGGTTCTGGCCCCTGGGTTGGCTTTGTGTAGCTATGTGAACAAAGTCAACTTAGAGTTTTTTTTCAGATGTAAAATCAAGGCAGCAGTAGGGGTGCTGTCAATATTAAATGACGTTCTAAGCACAAAACATTTAGCCTATGCTCTAAAGATAGATAATGTTTAAATAACTCTCAGCAATGGCTCACTAGTTACATACCCTTTTATGTATTATAATATTTTGCTGAATGGGTGATATGTTTTGCTACTGAAGAAATTATACGCTTCTTCCAAATAGGAAGAACTGAACACATAACAACACACACATTGTATTTTTAGGGAGAACCTTTACCTGTCCATACCGCAGGGTTGTTTCCATCTCAGTGCTTGCTAGGTCTGCTGTGAGTGGAAGACCTACTAAAGCCACATGTTTCTGATCTTTATTTGTAGAGGGACATTTAGGTTATGTTAAGTGGACTCAGGGGCACCTAGTACTGACTAAGATCCAGCTGACCTGATGGGCAGTGGCAGGTGAGGGGGTCAAAGTTGCAGTGAGAGCGGTGTCACCCCATGGGGACACTGCTATTTCAGCTGCCCCATATCATAGCTTGAGGTCCTGAGTGGCCAGTGAATATGCTGTGCAGAGGGGGATCCGCACTGATCTGTGTGATAGACCTTCCATGAGACTTTCTATTGTCCATGTGTGTGGCTGCACTTTAAAAATTAAAAGAATGGTTTATTCTTAAGAATAAAGAGACTCAGTGTGAATCATTTGGAGATATTTTCTCACAACCACTTAAATACTCTAAAAACTCTATTGAATGTGAGCTGGTGTTATTCAGACCAGAATGACACTGTTTTCTTATGTCATTAATACTGGCTTGTTGTTTTTCTGTAAACACATGACATAGGGCTCCAAGGTATGATTCAGTAGAAGGTCTTTTATTGAGAATATGAGGGAGAGATCCGCCAGAGGCATCTGGAGGAGTGTAGAGCAAGGAGAGAAAGTGGTAAAATGAACATGTCCAAGAGACTGGACTTGGCCCTGGCCATGAGAGGAGAAAGGGAGAGCAGAGTCAGAGAGGAAAAGAGAGAAATGACCAAGAGAGCAAGATAAGAGAAGAGAGTAAGAGATGAAAATACAAGGGTGGGGGAGACATAGCTGACATAGTAGGGCGATAGGGAAAATGAGACTGGGAAGTGGGGCTCATGATGGCGAAGTTCAGGGTAAGTAAGGAAGTGGCAGGGTAAGCAGAGCCAGGACAATGCATGAACTCTGAGATGTGTAGCAGGTACTTGTGATACAGAGGGAGCCTAGAGGCCAGCATGTGCTTTGATATGCTAATAGATACCACAGATAGCCACTTAGCTTCTGCCAGCGATAAACAAATACGTCCTTTAGTAGAGGGGATGTGGCTTTACAAGTTCCACAGGACTGCTGGTATTTGTCTGTCAGAATTTGGACCTGACAGTTTTAATCCTGGGGTGAAAGTCAGTAATTTTCATGCATTGTGAACATGCCAGGGTTAATACTGTAGGTGGTTGGGTTCTCTTGTTGATCTTGCTTACTGTTACTATAATAGTTTGAGAAAGAACTGCTTTTATAATGCTGTGTTATTTTCTGCTTCTTTATTATAGATAATATCCCTGGAAGTTAATTATAAAAGCAACAAAAAGAAGACTGAATGCAGAATACCCATATACTATGGTTACATATTTAGCTCCTATGCAGAAATGATATTTCTATCTCTACCTTGATTTTTCTTATTTAGTTGTGATTTTACTTACCCCAAAGTGAGAGTAATTTGAGACTTTCAGATGTCGATACTACTGAGTATTTCTGAGGCCATGATTATATTAATATCTCAAACACATTGCAGTGTGTATTTTTAACCCTGGGAACAGTAAATTGGTTGTGTAGGCACATATGTCACAATTTTACATCAAAAACATCATTTCAATAACAATACTTCTTAAAATAAAAGAGAGCATTCTCTGACCCGAGGCTGAACTATTTTCTTTATAAGTTTCTTGATATGGGGTGTATAGCTTTTCCACCCATCCCCCAATATCAGTAACAATGGGGTGACTATATTGGTTATCTTTACCAAAAGACTTTATAATGTAATGTGTGGGAAACAGATGGTGAGCAGGAATAAGATATAGCCAGCTCACCTGCTGAGTTCTGTGATGGAGGCCGTGAGTAAGACCATGAATAAGATCATTTGTCAGTATCAAAGGCAATTCAAGGAGTAAGTGTGTTCAGGCACTTTTATTTTAGGAAAATAAAAATATTTTGTATGTTCAAAGAGACTGGAACTTATGCTAGGCCTCTAAACTGAGTGAATATTAAACTTTGGAGTGTAGTATATCACTTAAGATTGATACCCTGCTATGCATTCAGCCTATTTAACTTGCCTTTGAGAGGGCAGTGTAACAGCCAACCTTATTTGCTTTAGATTTCCCATGCAGTCATTTTTACAACCCAAGATAATGCATAGCTTTAATCTTAATTTATATATTTTTTCCATGCCTTTGAGCTAGAGACCAATGCATGTCTATGCGTATGTGTGATATAATGATAATTTGCTGAAAAGGGCTAGCAAGTTGAAAGCAATAAATATTAATCATAAGTGCTGAAAACAGCATGCAGGTTCTACTTGATAAGGAGCATGTTTGCAGTATTGTTTGTTATTTTGGTCAGCTGGGGTCATTGATTTAATCCCTTGTAAAGCTATTATAAAGATTTCTATGAAGTATCCCTCATTCCTTCCCTCTTTGAAAATTTCTGTACTGCTCACATAGAATGAAGCTCTTTACGAGGGAGAGACAGAAGAGATAGGGATAGAAATGGAGAATTCACACTTGGGCTTGCTTTTGTTCAAAGTAACCCAAGAAGAAGTCTGTGATTTCCTTCCCTAATGTGAAGCAGATTAATGCGAGGCCTCGGTGCATTAAACTGACACAGTGAGAATCTCACAGTGTTTTATAAAGTAAGGGAATAGACATTGGTGAAAGACATCCACAATTGTGTCAAGCTATTAAGAATACTTACTTTTATAAGGAATGTTCAGTGTATTGAAGAATATGCATTATTATTCTGAGGTAGTATTTGCAAATGCTGTAAGCAAATATATTCCATTTTGCCTCTAGAATCTCACAAATGGAAACTAAAGAAATTTAAAATGGTATGTAGAGAGGGGAGACTTAGAACCAGTGCATTCTTGGTGGTAGAGTGAATTATTTTTCATTAAGAGTTCCAGTTTTTCTCCAATATATTTAGAAAATTAAAGTACTAAATACTTTGAAAATCATTTGAAATAAAATAGTTTCAAATTCAATGAATAGTTTAAAATTTAATAAGCAGATATCTAATACCTAGTTTCTTTTATTCACACAATAAAGTGTTTTGTGCTCAGATTATTCAAGGTATTGTTTGGGCATTGGACAGTCAGCAAACCAAATGGGTGCAGATCCTATGTAAAGCTTGTATCTGAATAGGAAAGAACCCATCAATAAATGATTGTTTAGTGGTTTGAAAAATGATAAATATCATGTGGAAGTAAAATAGAAAAAAAACAGAGTGGAAAGTACTGCTTGTGTTGAGCTATTGGTAATGTCCTGTATTCCAGTAGTTGTCTGCAGAACTTGCTGAGAAGGAGCAGGTAGAACAGATCAGACTGTGTGAGTAGAAAAGCATTCTATGCAGGAGGAGTAGCTAGGAAAGCAGGTTTAGGCCAGAGGATGGGGATCTGTTAGAAGGATCATTAGGAGACACTGGTGAGCAAGGAGGGAAGAGATGACTGGGAACTCAGAGAAGGGAGGAAGGGGATGAATGGGGAGAGACTGCTCAGCAGTTGTAAAACCTCCTGTGTGCAGGGTCATCCATGGCAGGGCTGGACAGATGGCTGATGCACATGGACTTTGTAATGTTCGTTATTATTGTAGGGCCAAGGGAAGTTGTTGGTAAATCAGAGGAATGTAGAAGCAGCTACATCCCAGTCTGAGGAGGCTGTTGGAGGTAGACTTCCATGTTATGTACCTCATGTTGGCTTTGTAAATAGGCAGAGTGCGTAAGGGTTGTAGAATCATGGAGGCTTCCCTCCTGTTTTAAAAAGAAGGCCTGGAAGACTAGGATTGAGTGTAGGATTGGAGTCCCTGCAGGCAGTCCCTCACAGGGAAATGCCTGAGGCTATGATGGTGAAGCCTCCCTGTAGTGGAGGGTGTTGAAGATGTCAGTGTACTGGCTGGTTCTGTGTATCAAATTGACACAAGTTAGAGTCATTGAAGAGGAAGGAGCCTCAGCTGAGGAAATGCCTCAGTGAGATTCAGTTATAAGGTATTTTCCCATTTGGTGATCCTTGAGGGAGGACCCTGCCTATGGTGGGTGGTGCCATTCCTGGGCTGCTGGTCCTGTGTTCTATAAAAAGGTGGGTTGCGAGGGCCAAGGGAAGCAAGCCAGTAAGAAGCTCCCCTCCATGGCCTTTGCATCGGCTCCTGCCTCTAGGTTCCTGCCCTGCTTGAGCTCCTGTTCTGACTTTTTTTCAGTGATGAACAGCAATGCTGAAGTGTAAGCCTAGTAAACCATTTTCCTGACCAACTTGCTCTTTGGTCATGGTGTTCTGTCGCAGAAACCCTACCTAAGGCAGTCAGAAATGTGGAATGCCTGCTGAAGAAGTCTGCAGGCAGTGGGTAGAGCCAGCTGAAGAGAGGCCAGTGTGGGTTATAAAAGGCAAAGCCATAGGAATTCTTCTACTCAACTTTTTTAGGTCAGATCATGGTGTCATTTGCTGTAATGGCAGACATGGAACCACAGTATTTCCTGCTTGTCCTACTGAGCCTGGTCTTAGCTCTGGTTTTCTCTTTTCTCTGTATACCACCATTATTCCACTTTGGAAGAGGAATATTTCCTTCATTAGACTTAGAAATGCTTTCATTTTTTACTTTGCAAGAATTCATAGCTAAGAGTTTGACTTGATCTCAGGAGAGACTTTGAATTTGGCTTTTGAACTTCATCTATTAAGAATATGGAGAATTTTCTTTTTCTTTTTAATTAAAAAGGGGTATTTTTTCCATGTATGCTCCTGCTCTCAATCCCTCCCAGTATGCATTTAGCCTTCCCCAACCACATCCCCGATCCCCTCCCGCAAAAGGGCAAGAAGTCCCAAGGGTAGGTCAGCACAACATGGTTCATCCACTCCAGGCAGGTCTGATTTTCTCATCCCAGTAGCAAGGCTGAGTTAGGTCCTCCTCAGAAGGGAATGGGCTCAAGGGGGGGCCAGCCCATTTACAGGAACACAGTCTGATCCCACCCCTCTCGGCTCCACATACTGCCCATGCTAATTGACAGTTGCTTAACCTTGTAGGGCCTAGCTCTTTGTCCTATAGTTCCCCAGGGACTGTTCTTGATTCAGTGTGCTCTCTAGAGCTCCAGGCAGTCATCTCTGTGGGAATCCTCCTCATACTTGATCAACTAGGGGAAACTTTAAAGTTGGACTGAAGTCATTTTGTATTGTGAGATGCACATGAAGCTTTTGCGGGGTGATAGGGTTACTGTTATGGTATGGATATTAAACATTCCATCAAATCCTCATGTGTTGAGGGCTTGGTTTTCATCTGAAAAATTTAGGAGGTAAAAGTGCCAGGCATTTGGGGACATATTGCCTCTGGTCTCTGGATGTCATCTCCTCTGCTTCACAAGCTGCTGTGACATTAAAACACAACCAAGCAACCAAGATTAAACTTTCCGACGCCGTAAAAGAGAATAATGGTTCTCATTTAGGTTATTTCTCTCAGGTATTTTGTCAGAGTGACAAGAAAGCCAGTTGACAAAGTGACTTTATATAATATTTTAAATAACTCTGCATGTGGCTTATGTAATATCATGTTTTTTCCCCACAAAATTTCAATACTTAACATTATAGATTTCACATTTTTTAATTAGGAACTAACTTGTAGCAAAGGTCCATCTAGTTTCCTTTCTCTGTTTCACTTTTGTGCTTTCTTTAAGAGCTGTAATGGTTTTCACTTTGACCTTCTTCCGCCTAGAGATTGATATTGTGCCACCACATCTAATTTCCCTAAGTTTTTGTATCACTTTCTGCATTTTCTCAGTGTGGTGGTCTGAATAGGAGTCATTTGTCCCTGTGTAAAGGATTGTATTGCTGTGAAGAGACCCTATGACCACAATCACTCTTATAAAGGAAAACATTTAATTGAGATGTTGGCTTTCAGTTTCAGAGGTTCAGGTCATTATCATCATGGCAGAGAGGATGGTGACTGGGAATATGAAGGGATGCAGGCAGACATGGTGTTGGAGAATTCCACATCTAGATCCAAAGGCAACAGGAAGTGAGCAGAGTCACTGGGAGTAGCTTGAGCATATATGAGCCCACCCACACAGTGCCACACTTCCTCCAACAAAGCCATACCTCCTGGGCCTGGTAGCCCCACCCACACTTCCTGTTTGCCTTTGGCCACTCAGCTTTTTTTAAACCCATAGGCGGCACAAATATTTATATTACCACTACAGATCTTAAGTATGCAAAACAAGTAAATATACAGTCAAATTTTATCACATTCATTTTGTAAGGCAAGTTCTCATTACGAAGCCCAGGATGGTTCAGAGCTTGAGATCCCATTGTCTCACTTTCCCAAGTGTTGGATTTATAGATATATAGCACTGCACTTGGCTCAAATTCTTAATGATAGAATTGAAACTGATATGGTAGTGAGTCAAAGGCAGACATTTGAGGTGACTGACATGACTAACAGAACATCCTCCACTTGGAAATGGGACTTGATGAGAAACAGGAAGTCCAGTGAGCATATAGGTTTCATGTGCTGGGCCAGGGATAAGTTCTGAGGGCATTTTTCTGGGTAGTGGAAATTCATTTTGAATAAAGAGGTGATACAAAAGAAAACATGTACAAAGTGATGTTGGAGACCTCGGAATGACTGGGAAATATAGGGTTATGTGGTTCTTAGTAATACTTTTGAGGTTTTACTTAATGTATTGATAAGCTTTGCATGTCTGGAGCAGAAAAAGATGTCTTCAACATCTCAAGTTAATCATCTATATACAGATTCCCATTGCTCCTTGAATTTGTTACAACTGCCTGTTTATTCATGAAGGTCACTGGTCATGTCTATTCTGTCAAGTCCTGCTTGGTTCTACCAGGTTATCTTTCATGCTCTCCGCTGCTTCAGTTTTATTGTTGCAGTTAAGCTACTGTCCTCTCATTATGTAGATCAATATTTTTTGATGACCTCCTATGAGTCAGCCATTATTCCAAGTGCTTGAGGTATGACATCTGTTTGCAGTGTATTAACAGTGACAGATAAATAAGGCAATTATGATGAGATGTGCCAAATAGTGCTGTGAGAAAAGCTCTGCCTATGAAAGTATTTATTGATTTTCTTGAGAATGGAAGCAGCCACAGGGTTATTCCTAGAAAGTCATACTCGATACCTGACCAGCCAGTATTGGGGGTTGAAGTTGTAGGGAGTGAGAAGAGAGTAAGGAGGTAGTTTCAAGCACCATTTGTCTAGAGTTAGAGATCACTGGTGTGGTGGTTTGAATCAAAATGCCCCCTTCCTTTATAGGCTCATATATTTGAATGCTTAGTCATTGGGGAGTGACGGTACTTGACACGGATTAGGCAGTATGGCCTTGTTGAAGGAAGTATGTCTCTGGGGGTAGGTTTTGGGCTTCACATGTTCAAGCCAGATTTATTGTCTCTCTCTTCCTGCTGCCTGTGGGTCCATATGTAGAATTCTTAGCTACTTCTTTAGCACCATGTCTTCTTTCATGCCAACATGCTTTCCACAGTGGTAACAATGAACACTAATCTTCTGAACTGTAAGCCAACCCCAATTAAATGCTTTCCTTTTTAAGAGTTGCCATTGTCATGGTGTCTCTTCACCACCATAGGGCACCGACTAAGAGACCAGGTGTTAACGTTTGTGTTTGAAATCTCCCCACAGCCTCATGCTCTGATCTTATGTTGCCCAGTTGGTGATGCTGTCCTGGGAAGCTGTGTTGCTGCACAGAACTGAAGATATCTGGGTGTTGCAAGGCACAGTCCTCTCAGCATCAGGACCACCATGTTCATGAAATCAGCTGCACTATCACAATCAGGCCTCTGACAAGACTAGAGTGGGGAGTGTTCAGCCACTCCTGTCATTCATTAGTATGTATTCTACTCTGATTGCATGTGATCTTGCAGTCTCAGGAAGGCATTAGAATACATAGACTGGGAAAGACTAGGGGAAGGGGCTCTATTTCACCAACTCTGGAAAAGCCATCATCCTTGCTGGATGGAAATTTTACAGTGTGGTTGCTTTGGGCCTATCTACCCTCCTGTTCGTAACTCCTCACTGATGCTCTGTATATAAGATCAATAAACCCATTTGTTCTCCACGGTGAACTATGGTGGGTGGTTGTCTTAATGAGGGTTTCTGTTGCTATGAAGAGGCACCACACCATGTCAATTCTTACAAAGAAAAACATTTAATTGAGGTGGTGGCTTACAATCTTAGAGGTTTAATCCATTATCATCATAGTGGGACATGGTAGCATGCAGACAGACATGAGAGGTAGCTGAGAGTTCTACATCGTGTGCAGGAAACATGAAGTGGTCTGATACTAGGCAGTATCGAGCATAGGAGACTTCAAAGCACCCCTGTTCCCCGTGATACATTTTCTCCAACAAAGCCACACCTCCTAATAGTGCTATTCCCTTTGGGGACCATTTTCTTCCCAACCACCACAGTTGTACTTTGGTTTGCTGTTATGACCTTAGGAGGCAGGGCAGATGTTACCCCTTCCCATCAGCGAGAGGACTTTAACAACACTTCACCTCATGAAAGTGGATCACCAGGGCTCAGCCTTTGACTGTTACTGCCTTGATCTTGGTTTTAGCCTTATTCTCTTCAATAACATGAATAGTCTACCACCATTCTCACCATTATGATTTGAATTGTCCCACCATACCTTCCTTACCATGATGACCTGAAATTCCTTAAAACTACAAGCCAAATGAAGCTCTCCTTCTTATGTAGTTATAATTATGTCAATATGACACAATCTGAATCATCTGAGAAGGAGTCTTAATGGAAGACTGCCTAGAACATAGTGTGCAAATGGATGTTTCCTGTCTCAACTGGCTGTTCCCAAATAACTGGCAGCCACTTCCCAAATTACCACACAGAGGCTTATATTAATTATAAATGCTCAGCAGATAGCTCAGGCTTATTGCTAACTAGTTTTTATACTTAGATTAACCCATATTTTATCTTTGTTTAGTCATGTGGTTGGTACCTTTTCTCAGGTCAGCATTTTCACCTTGCTTCTTTGCTTTGCCAGTGCAGTGACCCTCTGAGTCTGTCCTTTCTCTTCCCAGAATTCTCCTAGTGTGGCTCCTGTGCTCAATCTCTTCCTGCCCAACTATCGGCCAATCAGCTGTTTATTAACAAATGAGATAATACATATTCATAGGGTAGAAAAAATTGTCCTACAGCAATATTGGCCTGTGGAGGATTGTCTTGATTACATTAATGAGGTGAGAAGACCCTTTCTATCCCCAAATGTGGACAATACTATTGGGCTGGACCCTGGACTTAAAGAAAAGAGAGAGAGCTAAGCAGGAAGCATACATGCTATTATTCACCCTTCCCTCTTAACTGTGTGAGCGATGGGACCAGATACATCAAGTCCCTCTGTTCTGACTTCTGATGGATGGTAACTAGGAACTGAGGGCTAAAATAAAGCCTTTCTTGTCTCAGCCACTCTTCTCAAGGTATCTTGTTACAATAACAATAAACAAAACCAAGGCGCTTCTTTTAAGTTGTTTCTGCCAGGTGTTTTGATTACAGTAGCACAAAATTAACCAGTACAGTTGGTTCTGTGGGATATGAGCTCAGGAAGCATCTTGCTAGCCACTATAGTCTGGCCTTAGCATAGTGGAGACATTGATGGAAATAACGAAGAACCAACCAAGTCACGACTGGAAGGGGCACTTCTATCCTACTTTCCTCCTTGGTGTCTAGAGGACATTTGCCATCATGAATGACATAGTAACAATTCAGACCAGAAGTTCAGACTAATTTTCATCTTCAGAGGAAACAAACGGTCACTGGTACTCTCATTCTGGGAAATTAGCAGTGCTAAAGACAGAAACTTGGGAAAACCTAGCCCACATGTACAAAAGCACACCAGATGTTGTCTTTGTACTTGGATCCAGAACTCATTTTGGTTGTGACAGCAGGCTTCAGAAGCTTCATTGGATTCTGCAAAAAAAAAAGAACGAGAGTAAACACAGACTTAAAAGACATGGCCTTTACAAGAAGAAAAAGAAAACAGGGAAAGGAACACAAGAACAGCGTGAAGGTCAGGAGACTGTAGAGGACAATGTTTGTGCTAGAAAAAAAACAAAAGGAGTGGAGATTTTGCTGTGATTGAATCTGCTGTGATGGCACAAATTTCTAAGGAATGTATTAATAAAAGCTGTCAAAACTTTAAACAAATAGAATTTTTTTTTGAGCACATGAAGGCTTTACTGAGCTGGGCTGCACATGAATTTGGTGAGAATATTGAATTAATTGAAGGCCTTATGTCTGCATGTATTCACTCTTCTTTATAGATCTCATTTGGCCTTGTGGTTTAATATTTAATGTTAATAATTATGAAGAACCAGTAAGTGAGGAGTTTGTGTTGAAGGAACTGATGGTGAGAGGCGTGAGAGAGCCTTAATTGGAAATGGGCATCCTCACTGTGTGGGAGGCGGGCATGGAGAAATGAGAGATTCCGCTTGTGGTCTTCTGTGAGGAGCAGGACTAAGTGTGAAAGGGAAGTACCACTTAGTGGCTCAGTCTCAAATTTACCACCCAGATGGTTTGAACTTAACTACAACTACTGTAGTTTTAAATACAATAATAAGAAAGGTCTCCTTCCAACTCCCCCATCCACCTTTGATGTCTATTCTATTTCTCCTTTATGGTGATATTCATGCACCCCCCAGCCTTTCTTGTAACTTAGATTCCCTGGGTCTGTTGATTGCAGCATGGTTTTCCTTTACTTTACAGCTTATGTTATATCCACTTATGAGTGAGTACATATCATGTTTTTCTTTCTGGGTCTATGTTAACTCACTCAGAAAGATCTTTTCTCATCCCTCATGAACATAAATGGAAAAAATACTCAATAAAACATTCACGCAATGAATCTACAAACATATTTAAAGAGATCATCCACCATGATCATGTGGGCCTCATCCCAGCGATGCAGGGATGGTTCAACACATGAAAATTAGTAAATGTAATCTACCATATAAAGAAACTGAAAGAAAAAACACATGATTAACACATTAGATGCTGAAAGAGCTCTTGACAAAATCAACACCTCTTTATAATAAAACTCGTGGAAAGATTAGGGTCACACCTAAACATAAAAGCAATATATAGCAAGCTGACAGCCAACATCAAATTAAATGGAGAGAAAGTTAAAGATTCTGCTAGATCAGGGACAAGACAAGACTTTCCACCTTCCCCTTATCTATTTAATATAGTACTTGAAGTTTTAGCTAGAGCAGTAAGACAACTGAAGGAGATCAAGAGGATACAAATGAGAAAGGAAAAAAAAGTGTCAGTATTCATAGATGATAGGACAGAATACATAAGTGATTTCCAAAATTCTACCAGGGAACTCCTGCAGATTATAGACACCTTCTGCAAGGTGGCTGGATACAAAATTAACTCAAAAAAATTAGTAGCTTTCTTATATACAAAAGATAAAAAGGATGAGAGAGAAGTCAAGGAAGAAACACCCTTCACAGTAGCCACAAATAATACAAAATATCTCAGGGTAACTCTAACCAAGCAAATGAAAGACTTATATGGGGAAAAAGTTCAAGTCTTTGGAGAAAGAAATTCAAGAAGATTTCAGAGAATGGAAAGATCTCCCATACTCATTTATCAGTAGGATTAACATAGTAAAAATGGTCATCCTACCAAAAGCAATCTACAGATTCACTGCAATCCCCATCAAAATTTTATCATAATTCTTTGTAGATCTTGAGAAAATAATACTAAGCTGCACATGCATAAAGGTAAACTTTGTAGAACATTTTTTTTTCAGTACTGGAGGTTGAACCCAGAGCTTTGTAAATACTAACCAGGACCCTTATCACTGAGCTGTGTCTCTATTTTATTTTTTTGAGACAATGTCTTAGTAAGTTGCCCAGGCTAGACTCATCTCCTTGCATATCTTAGGCTCACCTTGAACTTGCAGTGTGTGTGTGTGTGTGTGTGTGTGTGTGTGTGTGTGTGTGTGTGTGTGTAATTGTAATTAATATATATTTTAATTTATCAGTGTAATTTATCACTGGCAACTGATAAAATGGTTAATATTTATTAAGGTTTTATAGGGGAATACTCACTGATAGAAGAGATTAAACAGTCCTGCAGTTCCTGGAAAGCTGGACTGGTCCATGATGCTTCATTCAGTAGGTCAGGTCCTCCATCCAAGAGCATGAGAGAAAACAAGAAGAAAGAGCTTTTGTGTACATGTACCTTGACCTTAAATTTGCCCTATGGCCATGCCCTGAATACTGGGACTCCAAGGCCAAAGGTGAGTTCCAGATCTCTGCTGGCCAAGAGGATACAGCTCTAGGTCAAGGTGATGGTACCTGCTCTCCACTACCTCCCCCCTCCTCTCTGTGTATGTAATGTATAAATAAGCTCCTTACAGTAGTAAGTGGGTCTCCATATGACTTTTTCAAAAGGTCTGTAGAATTGTTTATTCCTCCCTGTTTCCCTACCTCTACCCTACCCACCAGTCCTCTACCTCACTTTAACTCTTCCTGTGCCATTCATTGTCTTTAAACTTTATATCACTGCTTTCTATCCCCCTAGCTTGGTTAGCCACTTACTAATTTCTTGACCTCTGAATATAGTACATGATCTGGCTATAGAGTGTATATACCTGAAGACTGTATCCTGCCTTAGAGATACCTGCTCATCCATATTCACTGTTTCTCTATTTGCTGAAAACAGAAGTAGCTTAGCTATTCACCAACTGAGCAATGAATAATAAAAATGTGGTGCATTTACACAAGAGAATATTATTCAAATGAAATTATGTAATTTGCAGATGTATAGATAGAATTGTAAAGTTCTGAGTTAATCCAAAAAGATGAAGGGGGCATGATTTTTCTGTTATGCTGTTAACTATTCAGTCTGCAGATATGGAAATTTAATTTGGAGCACCCACAGAGGTCAAGCTCTTGCTACTGTTTTCTATTGCTTTGTAGAACTGGCGCTCCAGCCCACTTGACAGCTGGGCAGATGTGAAACAATTTGTAAATAAGACCTGCACTCAATTTCCTTTTTCTTCCTCTGGGATTGTCCTGCTTTGGCTCGCTAGAAAGTCCATCTTCTGCAGTGCCTAATCTGTTCACTATAGAGCTAGTTTTGCCAACTCTGACTTGGCCTCCGTGTGTTACGGGTCATAACAATTTGGGTGGAGTGACTTCTGTTTAGACTTTGTCAAAGATCTAAACCCTTTCTATGTGTGGAAGGCTGTGTGTTTGACAGCCAAATAGCTGACATAATTTGTATGAAAGTAGGTATGGAAATTATCTTAAACCTGGTGGATAAAGCACATGCTGCTTGGGGAAGGTTGTTTCTTTGCTGTATAGGAGACAAACTGTCCAATCCCCAGTGTGGATAGGGTTGCAGAGATGAGGATGTGCAAACTGGATGGCTTCCCAGAATCTGTAGTCACATATCTAAAGTGTATCCTCATTATTTTTCTTGGAGTATTTTCCTCCTCAGAATCCTGTGGGGGTGGAGGGAACAGTTCTTCAATAATGACACAATGAAAAGCAAGATGTGTATGTTTTTTCTTAGTGTTCTCCATTCTGAGTGATGCTGTACTAAAAGGAAAAATAATGCATATTTGAATGTGTTTTGCAACAATAAAACACATAATGATCGTTGATTGACATCCTCCTTGGATAGGCTATTGAATTTAAAACATTCTTTCCATTATTTGCAAAATACAATTATCGTAGGTTAAATTCTTAGTGGGAAATAGGAAATACATTTTAAGTGAAAGAATTGAAAGCCAGCCTGTGCTTTCTTTTTTCTTTACTTTTTAAAGCAAGCAAACAAATAAACTGACAAAAAGAATTTCAAACTCAACATTGAAACAATTTGCATTTTTTTCCAGAAATTATGTGCCCATCCACTGTCTTCTAACTACAATGGTCAAGTACTTTAATGCAGACTCTAGTATACTTTGACATTGGTTTGGAACAGTTAGCCAGAAAGGTGTAAAATGAGGTAGTCTTGCACAAAACTACCTATAGCATAAACAAAACAACAAAGACAAACAGAACAACTTGTTGATGTTGTAGAGGAAGAGCTGCAAGGTTTATTTAATATTGAAGAGAATTTGCATTATCGATGATATTTAATTTTTGCATTACTAAAAAATTAATATATTAGGTAAGCACTGTTTCAAGAATGTAGGAGAAAACATGGTGTCTTGGTTAGGGGCAGGGTCCTCTATTACAGCCAGAAAAGTGAGTGTAATGTGATTTTCTTATCTTCCACAGACACCCGGGCACATACAAGGTAGAGTTGTCTTTAGCTTCATACCTCAGTGATGCACTAAGGGCCATGACCCACTCTCACAGTATGTAGCAAGGACTTGTCATCATCAGGATTTGTCCTGGTTGCTACTTACTGGTGACAAGATGCAACTTGAGTCACCTGAGAAGAAAGAGTCTTAAGGAGGATTGCCCAGCTCAGGTTCATCTGTGTCCGTGTCTGTGGGGAACTGTCTTCTTGGTTATAGATTGATATGCAAGGACCCAGCCCAATGTGGATGGTTTCACTCCTTGGTGGGCTATTGTAGATTGTATCAGAGAGCTGGCTGAGCATGAGCCAGAGGAAGGGAGCTGGTAGCATATCCTTCCAGGGTCTCTGCTTTAGTGTCTGTGTCTGGGTTCCTTCTCAGGGCTCCTCCCAAGTGGACTGTAACACTTAAGCTGAAACAGAACCGTTCCTCTCAAGTTGTTCTCGATCAGAGTGTTTCATACCCTCGTTGCTTTTGCTCGTGGTGTTTAGCATAGTAACAGAAGACAAACTCAGACCTGGTTTTCCAGACTGTCCTCTATTCCAGACCCAGACTAATAGAACACACATAGGCCACTCCTAACCCCCATGCATACATACACATGCACCTGCATGTAAGTTGGAGGGAATTTACTAACTGACTCACATGATCAATGGCTAAGTGTCCCAGCGTGGCTATCAGTCACCTACAGAGGTGGGAAAGACAATCACTTCTTAGTCCAAGCAGCCTCAGAATGAGAAAGAGGCAAATGATGCGGGGTAATATTCATGGAGAGCTACTTGTATAAATTTACACTCAAAGCTGGAGGAACCTGATGTCTAACAGACAATAGCAGCTATAAAATACACCCACACAAACGGGTCCGACGTGCACATGCTTCTCTAATCTCCAATCTTCCTCTCACTCTGCATTCTATCTGGGCTCTTATCTTCTTAGATGGTGACCCCTGAATTCAAGGCGGGTCTTAGACACTCAGAGTGTTGTCTCACATGACAGTCTCCTCTGGAAATAGATATGCTTAGGAATATAGCTTATCACTTTTCTTGGTATCCCTCCATCCAGCTGTATCAGGAACCAAAATCAGCATTCTTAGGGGGCCTAGACTTTGCTGGGTGAAAGGGGGAAAATGAGGGGAAGCATATATCTGCTTTACTTCTCAAGGTTAATAGTCACATCGAGGTTAAGGAATGACCTAAGTAAAATGTTAGCCTGAATTGTGCATTATTAGTTTTGTTCGTTCATCCAGTCAGTTATGGGGGAAGCATGAGCACTGTTGGCTCTCCCAGCAGTTCAGTGTTAAGAAACATATTGTCGTGATGATTTCAGGGTTGTGATTACTGGATTACAGGAGAGGGTGAAGAAACAGTGATGTGGGGAGCCTCATGCTTCTATATGGTAATGCTTATGGGAAACTGAGCCAGCCAGGAATCAACATAAGGAACTTCCTAGAGTATTCCCAGACCAACCATTAGATCAAATCTTCACCTTCTACTTCACTGTGGGCTGGTGTTAACATCCATCGAGTGACATCCTCATTTTTTGGCTTAATTAGGAGCACAGTGTGTTCCATTTGCCTTGAACATGTTACAATAGTCCTGATTCAGTATGTTAGAGCATCATGGGATGGGAAGTGTGGGAGCCCGTGTGCTGCTTGGTGACATTTTGGACACAGGGCCAAATTCTCAAGGTAAGTAATCCCACGTCTTCCTTAGGAAAGTGAATTTGCTTTTACTTCCATTTCCCAGCTCTGCTCTACAGGCTCTGCTACGCATCTGACAGTCTGTACTTCTGCTCACTGGGTAAGTAACAGTCTACCAGGGCTGACCAACTGCAGTCAAATGGCCAAGTACAGCACACTTCCTGTTTTTGTAAATAAATACTTACTGGCACACTGATACACAACCACACACATTTGCTTGTTGGTTTTGTTTTGGTCTCTGACTTTTATCATTCTACAATAGCAGAGTGAAGCAGTTACAGAAAAGCACACGTGACCCTCAAAACTTAAAAAGTATTGTTTGAGTACAGCGGTGCACACCTTTAATTTCAGCCTTGGAGAAGCAGAGGCAGGTGATCTCATACCTTGCTTACTAAAAATTTGCTTATCCATTCATTTTCCTGAAATTTTTATTAATTCATTTTTCTTAAATCTTAATCCCAGCACTTAGGAGGCAGAGGTGGGCAGATCTCTGTGAGTTCAAGGCCATCCTGGTCTACATAGTGAGTTCTAGGACTGCCAGACCCTGTCTTAAAACAAAGCAAAATAAAATAAAAAAATAAAGACTCTCACAAAATAAACAAACAAAATGTGTAATATATGTGCAGTGGTATAGGTATGAGTCTAACACATAGAAAGGAGACAGAGAGAAGGCAATATTGGACAATGAGGGAGGGTGGAGATGACAGAGGGTTACGTGGGACATGGGACGTCAAAGAACAGAATCAGGAGTTGGGAGAGTTTACAATAGAGCGTTGTGAAAGGGAGGGAGGGGAAATGAGAAGGGGAGCCACAAAAACATACTTTGAAAATATTATGACATATTTAATACATTATATGTTGATTTAAGATAATAAGGGTACAATAGAATAGAAAATCTTTGATGTATATTTGATGACTGAGTAGTAAGTATCCTTATGCTGATGAAATGCTAATGACAGACATCCCTTTCCCAGCCATGTGCACCTTTGGAATATATTTTGTTGTGTGTGTGGAGATTATTCTAACCACAAAGGACTCAACTGGGGGAAGGCTGAGATAGATTCTATCTGAGTGGAGACAATGTCTCTTCAGTCTCATGTTCTCCAACATTTCAGATGTTTGACATCACATACAAACTGCCAAGACTGCATCTCTTTTATTCACTATCAGGGCTGTAAGTCTGCCTTACTGTGTGTCTTAGATGGGAGGAAGCATTGTCTTTTCTTAGTTTGTGCCTCTCTGAATGCCACACAGAGCTGCATAAGAAGCTGGGTTTCCTACAGTGACTGTGACAAAGGTCAGACATTCTATTTGGTGTTGGGAGAATCGTCTGTATTTCTCTCATTTTATGGCCCCTTTAGAGGTTGGTTGTCATTTTCCAGCTGTCCCTGTGTGAAAGTTTTTTCTTTGTATGAGAGCTTCACAATGCAATGACCATGTGACATGCAAATCCATTGTGGTGTGTGTCCTGCGTTGTTGCTATGGCAGCATGCCTTCCATTAGGCATTGTCCAGAGTATACCAGGAAGCAACAGAACAGAACAGCACCTGTCCAGTGACAACAAGCGTAGATTTTCCCTTTGTGACTCACGTTATTACTTTCCATCCCCTCCAAGTGCCAATCTCTTCTTTTGATTTCTCCAAGCAAGTCTACTAATGACGATCTGGGCTGTCCCAGATCTGTGAACTTAGTGAGCCATCTCTCTGACCCTGCTTCAGCTTGGGAAAAGTTAAAACATGCCAAGTATGCAGGAATCCTGGGTTGATAGTAATCTTGTGATAGACAGCTGTTTAGTTGTGGCTGGTACTCTTTAGCACGAGGTGTCTCCAGGACAGTAGCAAATCCAGTGGATAATGAGCACGTCATGTGTACTGTGTTAGGAGAGTTACTGGAACAAGAGCATGAGACCTGAGACTTTAACAAAGGTAACCTGCTGTTTGCTCTCCTTTCATACTTGCCCTCCAACCATTTCTCTACCGTGGAAAGCAGTAAGAAGTTAAAACTAAGGCTAACTCTTGATCATAAAGAGTGGCAGAAAGCTGACAATGAGTGGATATGGGTGATGGATGATACTTTGGAAGATAAAGGACAGAAATATCTGCTTGGCTGTTGGTTGACCCAGAGTCAGCTTGCTGCACATTCGTGCCAACTACAGCTTCCTGTTCAGTGTTCTCCCAGGCTCAGCATGTATCAATGGTTTGATTCCTAGAATGGCTCTATTGGGGAGAGCTGAGCCCGTGATAGGAAGGGGTAGAAGGTCTTTGGGTCCTGAGGGTGTGTTCTCAGAAGGGGTCATGTGATCTACCACTCTTCCTTGGTTTGAGGTGTGACTCTTCTTCTGTTCACTTTCCTGCAGCAGTTTGAGGTCCTTACCCTCACCGCAGACAAACCATCTGTCCTTCCAGTCCTGAACTTCAGTCTTAGCTAAACAACCTTTTTCTTTCTGTAATACTTGTCTTGCATTATTTTGTTGTAGTGTGGTAAAGATAATGCAGACTATGTTTTTCTCCATATAATTTGCTTTTGAAGTCCAGAAAAGTTATGCTGACACATAATATCATTGTCTTTTTCTTTCGATAAAATGTTTGTTTTAAATAATTTCTCACAGCCTTGGTATTCAATTTCTGGTTTAGTACTTTGTAGGTATGTAGCTACTCTGTAAATTGTAGGCACCAGTTTTTTTTTATAAAAAGGGGATGGCAGTGAGGCCTGATATGGGTGATACAGTATTCATGTTTTGTTGGGCAAAGCTGGAAGGTTGTAGAAACTTTTTTTTTTTTTTTTTTTTTTTTTTTTTTTTTTTTTTTTTTTTTTTTTTTTTTTTTTTTTTTTTTTTTTTTTTTTTTTTTTTTTTTTTTTTTTTGAAAATGAAAAGTGCTTTGCACATGCTTTTCTAGAGAGGGTGGTGATCTGGAATCTGACAGTGGCCTTTTTTCAAAGTGCTTTATCTGAGAACAATCTGCCTCAAGTGAAGTAGCTTCCAGAACATTCTGAGGAACTGGCACAAGCTGTAGCTATTGGGCAGAGGGTGTGATAATAGGACTCCAGGGACTGTCCTGTATTCAGCTTTCAAGAAGCTTTAGCACCTTTGTCTTATTTAGTAGGGAAAAGCCAATGCAAGGACTAGCAAGCTTCTTTTGCACCAGAGAGAATCAGGGAAAAGTACAGAGTTGTCTACCATCACCTGCCAGATGCAGAGCCTGGTCTCAGCTCCAGCCCCTGGAAGAACATCCTGTCTGAGCAAGGAGGTCTTCGGGAGGCCAGTTAAGTTTGAGATGGCAGCCCATGAGCGCCCTTTTGGCCTTTGCAGTGAACTTAGAAGGTAGGTTTTATTGATGGAGAGGAATATTCTGGGTAATTGTGAGGGAGTCAGTGTTTGAAGTCTTAGGTTAAGGAAACATAAGGAAGGGTGATTTCTAGGGTAAGTGTTCAGGTCTTGGTCTCCTGACTTTTTCCCCTGGTATCTGTGGTGGGCCCTGGTAGGAAGGAGTATTTTCTGCCTCTCTTGTGTTTGGTAAATGTTTCTTCCAAGCTCTGTTATTTCTCCCCTTTGTCAAGAGAATTATTTCTATGGAGTGTGGCTTCTTTGGCTGGAGTAAAATACCTATTGGATAAATGCCAGACTCACGGGTTCCTGTCAAGCACCTGCCTCTTAGGACAAAACAAATTGTGATGTTTTAGGATTGTCATGGTGAAGTTTGTTCAGCCAGGTTCTTGCTGTGAATAATCTTGAGGGAATGCATAAAATGAAACAGCCATTTGAAGTTGTGATAGTTTCACTTTATGATGTTAGTAGGGATATGTAAGACCTATGAATATAATTTAGCATTATGAACTTGTGGTTTTTTTAATATAAGAAATATTCAAGTCTTCACTGAGTTCTGTTTTATGAGTTTTTAATATTATTGCTATTCTGAAGATAGCATCATTATTTAAAAATGTAACATCTCTGTTTTCATAACTCAGTGACACACTGAACACTTACAGATGTAGTAGGAAAATCTCAAACTAGACATTTATGACACCATGGTCTTTATCTGCCATGACATTTACTCGTGGCTTTTGTTAGAGTGTGTGGGATGCATAGTCCTAGAGGCTTCTAAGGGCCTGAGGGCCAGCAAGCCTCAGCAAGTTACAACCAGTACCTTGAAGCATGTGCTCATAGCACTTCCTCATAGCCATGAGGACCCCCTTGAGTGGGCACTTCCTCATAAGCCAGCCTGGGGGTCTCCTGGGGGCCTTGGCAACAAGGCAGAGTCCTGATGTGAGATGACCTGGACCAGTGAGAGATGACCACGATACAGCAGCAGATGCCAGCATAGCACAGCCCTTCCCCCTGGCTGGGAGAAGGAGATATAAGGATTTGCCCCTTTCTGAATAAGTTGAACTTGTGTCAATCTTGCTCCCAAAGTCTGTGTTCTTGACTTTGAGCCTACTCACTCTGTCCCCCCAGGGGAACTAGCTGGGAAAGATTGTGCTCATACTTCTGTGGACAGGGATTTTTATTTGTTATTATATTAGAAAATAAATATTGTTAGAAGTTGAATCTAGAGTGTCCCCTCCAAACTCGTGTTTTGAACATTGTGTTTCCAGTTAGTGGCTGTATTTTAGGAGTTCTAAAAGCTGGGGATGGGGTCTAGTTGGAGGAAGTAAGTCAGTGGGGATAGGTCCAAGATGGTTTTATTGGGCCTGTGATTCTACCCATCTCTCTTTGTGCTCTCTGATTTGTAGTGGTATCAACAACTTCTGTCACATTCTCCTAATTTCATGCTTCAAGCCACTCCAACATGCCTTCCCAGTGACAGGGTACACCCTCTGAGACTGTGACGCTAAGTGAGGCTCCCTTCCATTATTTCTGTATGTATGAAGGAATTCCAAGTTTTTGTAAACTTAGTGCAGGATTAAAAGGTTAGAAGTTACATTCATCATTTAGATCACGAGTAAATCTATCAACTAAAGAAATGCAGCCCATATACTGTGACCCTGGTTAGGTGACCTTGGCCAAGGCTGTGTGATCTTTTCCAAAGTTTGTTTATACATCCATAGCCTCCTCTTGAATTAATTCAGGTGAGTAACCTTACTGGGCTCAATGCCTTCTGGGTAATTATGACTACAGGCAGAATTTGGAGTTTCTGCAAGAATAGTGATAATTTGAAGATCCTTTTACTCAATCAAACAATAACAGCATTTCAAGTCCCCTTTAAAGAGATGATTTTTTTTTTCTGAGAAAAGCTGAGGAACCAGTTTATGCTGGAAGATAGCAGCCTTGATTTTATTATTTCTTTGACTTTATGCACTGTTCTTGCTCTGTGGGCCTTTTTTTTTTCTTTATCTAGAATCAGACAGGTTAAAGCACACTGTGGTCACTGCCTCATCATTGTAAGGGACTTCTATGCAATTTTGAAAACTATGATTAAAATGTCTATTTTCAAATGGAAAGTTGAGAATTTTCCTCCCCTTTATTCTTCTGAGAAGGAAGCAGACAAAGCAATTTAAAATCAGTGAAAATTAGTGTAAATAGTTATCATGTATACTTATGACTGACATGTGTAATGTTTCTTTCAGTATTTTTCAGTCACAATAACAAGAGAAAAATAGCAACTCTTTAGACACCTGCTGGATGGTGCACTACTTTTGTCAGCTTGTAGAAAGCATAGTGTTCATATATTCTGTGTTTATGTATTTTATAATCTTTAATGCTTTCTGTCTGGGAAGAAGTGTTTGTTACAAGTAACATATTCACACACACTCTTGTACCATTATGTGACCATCTTGGTTTCTCATAGATATTTTTGATGATATTTGTAATTGCATTGATTCTATGTACAAATAATCCAACCTATGTTGTAGGTCATAGACATACATAGTTGAGGCAACATGAATGAGCATTGTGAAAACTACATTGTACTTACTTTTTTTGCCATATTTAAAAAATAAACTACTTTCGTGTTAATTTTTTTGTAAGTGCTAACTGTATTTCATGTCACCAGTTTTGAAATATATGTTATCAACCTCATTATTTAGTTGTTAAACACTTAGCTGCTACTGAAGTCTATGATTAGCATTATAAAGCTACTAGTTATTATGTACAAAAAATATGCTAGATACAACTTTGAAGTGTTAGAGTGAATCCTATTTAATTTAAAATGTTTCATATATATATAGTATTTTATGTTATAGTATAAATTTAAGTGTAAGTGTAAAGGATAACATAATCTTTACCAGTTTAACATCTCACAAAGAACTAGGTGAAACAATATTCATTGTGACTTTATCGTCATCTACTTAAGTAACTTTGAAGATTTTAATTTTGAGCAGCAGGCTTTCTATTCCTGTAAAATTTAAAAAAATAGTATACATTCTTAAAGGTTTTGTCTCTGGACTCAATTATGGCATTAAAAATGATTGAGGTCCTCAAAAGTATGTTTAGAAAAATGCAATATATATTTTATTAGTAAGAATAAAAATATAAATTGTTATTTATTTTTTAATTATGTTATTTATTTTATTAAAATAAAAATTTCACTAGCAATTATATACAAATAACAACATGTTTCAGCTTATTTAAGATGATAAACTCAATTTTAGGTATAAGTTGTATCTTCATGGGGAAAAAAGCTATTTTCTGAAATGAATTATTTTGCAAATTCTTCGATTTTACTTGGTAGAAGAGAGTTGCTTTTGAATTTGCTTCTGCATTTAGTGAGTTTTGGTCACAGTGTGAAGAAAATTCTAACAGACCTGGATGGCAGGAGCATCCTGGATGACAATTCTAGTGTACCAGGGAGAGTGCAGGCCAGAGCACATGTTGGCAGTCCTTTTTTAAGATGGTGTCATGAAGCTGTAAAGGCATCTTTTGTCCCCAACCCCATGAGTGACTGTGGTAGCCATGAGAAGCCCTGTAAACCCCCTGAAGTACAGTTGGCTTGTCTTGAATGTCTGTGTGGTTTTATTATAGCAATCTTGAAAAACTCTTCACTCTAGGATCTACATTAGCCTGTCAGTCAAGTAGGCACTGGAACCCCAGACTGCATGGACCCTGATCCCTTTGCTTATAGCTCTACCAGCCTGCTTTGCCACTTTACATACTTTCATAGTCTTTGTCAGTTTCAGTTTATTTTTTTGTTTCTGCTATCAGTAGTCCCTGTTTTTTGGACTAATGAGGTAATTTATATAATGTGACTCATATAAAAAGTCTTAAAGTCTGCTGTATAGTAAGAACTTAACAAGCTAGCAATTGTCATCATCTTGTTATCTTTGGGTTTCTGAGAGTAGCTTTACAGGTATATTATTGCTTTAACACATACCTTCAGTTTTTTTTGTGTAATACACAGGCTTCAGTGTATTTTTCTTGACTGCACAGTGGAGGTGTGTAACATGAATTCTAGTTGTTTTTAAATGAAAACTCAAAGCCAGATATTGAGGGAAAGGCTGGAATATCAGAGAGGAAACAGACCACAGTCTATTCTCACTCAGCTATCTTCCAAAGTCATCAGCCTGGCTTGTTTCTTCTATAGAATAAATCTCTGTCTTCACATGCTTGCCTTAAATACCTTCTGCACCCAGTTGTTTCACTTCTGTGTTCTACTCTACATCATATTCTAGAGTTAAGATTAAAGATGTGAGTTACTACTGTTTGGTAGTTAGGCCTTGAACTCACAGAAACACAGAAAGATCTCTGTCTCTGGAGTTATGGGATTAAAGGCGTAGGTCACCACTCCTGGTCTTTTCCATGATGGGATTAAAGGTGAGAGTTAGCACTCTCTGACCCTCCAGGCTTGACTCTGGGTGGATCTGTTCTCTGATATTCCAGACTGGTTTTATTAAATATATTACCACAGAGGTAGTCTGAGAAGACATGTGTTCTGGAAACACACTTGGGTACCTGAGATGCAGATGAGTAGACAGGGTTTTCTTGTAGATGTCTCAACTGTGGTTTTCTATACAAGACTTTGTTGGAGAAAAAGGCTTCCAAGGTTAAACAAAGTGTGAAATTCACTTGCTGTTAATGGTCACAATTTACCAGCTGTGAAAATGGAGACTTGATCGTTTTTTGGGGTAATTTTTTCTTTTACGTGTTTTTCCACTAAGGATAAAATGTCTGTGTCTAGCATTTGACTTTGTTCCTGACATTTGTTCTAGGCCATTATCTCTGTGAGACTTCATCAAAAACAACTTCTTTATTTTCACAGAAATTGCAGGAAAGTTGTTTTAGAATAGGCTGTTTTCTCAGGGTCCATGGACAGCAGAGTGTGCTGATTTCCCTGCTTTTCCAGAAGGAAAACATACCTCACTTCCTTTAACATTCCTTCTCTTGCAGAAGCTGGCATTGGTTCAGAATTGTGACTTAATAATCAGTAATGAAAATTATGTTTCCCCATATTTTGTATCATGTTTCTTTTGCCACTGACTTCTAATAGCATGTATAGAAAATACTAGTTTTACCAGTTTCTCTTAAGATATATTAGTTTATAAGGGATAGAGCATGAAGAAAGTACTTTATCATTGGAGACTTCTGGGTTCAGATACTGGTGTAGTTCATTGATAAAGTTTAGGCCAAGATGCTTAATTTCACTGAACCTTGAGTAGAGAATGGTTGTTACTATAGTTAATTGAAAAGTTTTTGAATTTCTTAGGCTACATTGTAGAAGGTAGACATTCTCCAAGAGGCACACAGGCTAGTTGGGTATGGAAGGGAGTTTTCCATCAGAGAGAAATGTACTTAGCAGACAGAGGCATGAAGTATGCAGATATGGAGGTGGTAGATGTGAGGTCTTCAGGTTGAAAGATTGTCTCTGTCCAGTTTTCTTTCTAGCAAAGTCATAATGACAGACTCTCTTCTTGCCATCCCCACATTACTTAGGGCTCTTTGGGGGAATGTAACTGTAAGAATGAATATACTATTACAAAGAAGAATACTTAAATTAGCTTACAGGATATGGGCTTGGTGTTCCAACAATGGGTGTCTGGATGCTCAGAATCCCATAGCTGCTGATCCCATGAGGCTGGAGGGCTGGACAATCTGTGGCACTGAAGGCCTGGGACATTCCTGAGGAGCTTCTTGTGAATATAACACCAGTAGTACAGACACTAAAAACAACAATCAATAAGTGAGACCTCTTGAAACTGATTCACTCCTGTAAAGCCAAGGACACAGTCAATAAGACAAAACAACAGCCTACAAAATGGGAAAATATTTTCATCAACCCTACAAGTGACAGAGGACTGATCTCTAAAATATATAGAGAATTCAAGAAACTAGAGCTCAAAGCCCTAAATAACCCAATTAAAAAGTGGGGTTCAGAACTAAAAAGGGAATTCTCAGCAGAAGAATTACAAATGGCTGAAAGGCACTTGAAAAAGTGTTCAACATCTTTAGCCATCAGAGAAGTGCAAATCAAAACAACTTTGAGATATCACCTAACACATGTCAGAATGGCTAATATTAAAAACACAGATGACAGCCTATGCTGGAGAGGATGCGAAGCAACGGGAACATTTCTCCCTTGTTGGTGGCAGTGTAAGCTTGTTCAGCTACTCTGAAATGGAGTATGGCAGTGTCTTAGAAAACTGGGAATCATTCTTTCCAAGAATTCAGAAATACCAGTATTGGGCACATATCCTAAAGATGGACATTCCTACCCCAAAAGCATTAGTCATAGCAGCATTATTTGTAATAGCAAGAACCTGGAAACAACCTAGATGTGCCCCTTAACTGAAGAATGGATTAACAAAGTGTGGTACATCTACACAATGGAGTACTACTCAGCATAAGAAAAAATGATAGCCTAAAATTCTCAGGCAAATGAATGTATTTGGAGGATAATCTCCTCAGCGAGGTATCACAAATGCAGAAAGATAAGTGGGGGATGTACTCACTCATTAGTGGACTTTAAACAAAAAGCCAAGAACACCCAAGCTGCAAACCATAACCACTGAACAGTTTGGGATCTGAAGTACCTTGGACTGGCACCTTGGAGCCTATTCCCTCCAGAGGAACACCTGACCCAGTCTTTATATTAGGAAGAGGAAATTGGACTTGCCTGGAGTGGATGCTGAATTAATCCATCTTGGGACCTCTTGCCCTTTCTGGAGAGGGGTGAGGGGATGGGGAGAAGAGAGACTAACTGAGAGGCATTGGGAGGGGGAAGGGGATACACAGGTAAAAAGAGACTTTATTGTATAAAAAAAAATCACAAGAAAAATCTTTTATTTTAATTTAAGAAGATTCATTTTATTTTATTTTATTTTTCAAAAAAGAAAGAAACATAACCACACAGACACATGCTGTAAGGTAGGGTGACATTTTTTTAAATTTTTTGTTGTTTTTTATAAATTCTTTTTATTATTATTATTATTAACAAAGAAGTCACACTTTCTATCCTTGTATATCCTTATTCAAGGTCCCTTCCCCCTCCCGCCACATCAGGTCATTCTTTCTTCTCCACAACTCTCCATCCCCTCCCTGGGCAGGCAGCAGGCAGTCCCACCCATGGTCGGTATGGTGACATTTTAACTAACACCTGCTAGTCCAGTGTCTGTCTCTTCACTTATCTTGCTCAGTTTCTTGTAGTCAAATGTTTCTGTCCCTCCAGAAACTCTCAAATACCCTGTAGCTGCTTCCCAAATTATTGACTCAGAGACTTAATATTTTTTGTAAGTGCTCAGCCAGTAGCTCAAGTTTATGCCATCTTCTGCTGGTTGTCCAGAGACCACACAATATGATATAAGCCTGAGAAGCCATGACATGATCTTACTTTGTCTCTTAGACCTGTCTTATCTATCTGTGCTGCCACCACATTGAGTTTAGTTTCTCTAGCTCTATGGCTAGAGCAAAAACGTGGTGTGTGTGTGTGTTTATTTGTGTATGTCTATATCTGTGCATATATTAAGATAGCCTAGAACTCACACTATACCTGTCTCAGTCTCAGAATTGCAGACATGTTTCATTATGCCTAGAATAATTTTTTATTTTAAAATAAATTAAGTATACCTTACATATCTGGTTAAAATCTAGGATGTGAACATTAACTGGCACAAGATGGAAATGTTACATTTTCATTAGTAAATATGGAAATTCCAGATGCTGGTCTTTGCCAGATCTTCTTAACTGAAAAGAATTAAGACTGCCAATTGGAGTATGCAACATTTTAGAAGAAAGACTTTCAAATTCACTTGGTTAGTTTCCTACCTTCTGCTTCTAACACGGCTGTCCAAGGCCTTTTCCTTGCAAAGTCCCCAGGGTAGTGGATATCCCCCCACTTGCCCTCAGTGCCAAAGGACTGTCCTCCTTCCTGTTCTCTGTGTGCAAAAAGAGCAGCTGGCATGTTTGAACAGCCAAGTGTGCTTCATGAGTACATTATAAACATATGGGCACAGATGCTTCCCATGCTTGTGAAGGTCAGATCCTAGAAGGTCATGGATTTTGTGTGAAGACCAGTGGAAAAAAGGAGAGAGAGCAGAAGCCGCTGGCTGATGAAATAAGTCTTGGACCCACAAAAGCATGCGAATTTTATGTTCTTCTTCATAGTAGGTGCTCAGAATCCTCCTCTATTTGATTCTGTTCTAAAATTCTGTGTAGCTTTGGGGGGAATCTGATTTCCAGGGTGTTAACATCATTTGTCACTACTGAGGGAGAGATTTTATGAGGTTTGAGGGGAGGAGCAGGGTCACCTTGCTGTATGACCACGGCTCAGATGTTTGAGTGTTGGTTTCTGTTGCTATGAAGAAGGTAGTTCAGATAGAGCTGAATCCCTGTTTTAAAAATTATTATTTCCATCAAACTTGTGTTTGCTTAGGAGACATGTAGAAATGTATGTTAATGTTATTGCACAAATCCTAATTTCTTCTATAATAAAAATTTGGAACCAAATACTGGAGTAAATGCTAAAAGACCAGAGAGAAAGAAGACATAGCCCAGTCTTACCTCGCCAACTCCTTCCTCATCCTCAGACTGAATGCCTCTGAGTCCTAAACCTCATGGGGGAGGGGTAAAGTCCTGTCTCCTCCTGCTTTATATTTCTGTTTTCACCCACTCATATCACTTCTTTCCTCAACATTTCTAGTACTGGGATTAAAGGTGTGTGTGCTTCCCAAGTGCTGGGAGCAAAGATTTGAGATCCTAAGTGCTGGGATTAAGATTATGTGTTACCACTGCCTGGCTCTGTTTCTCTTTTAAACTGGATTAATCTCATGTAGCCAAAGATGACCATGAACTCACAGAGATTCATCTGCCTCTGCCTTCCAAGTGATAGAATTAAAAGTGTGCACTACCACTGCGACTTCTGTGGCTAACTCTGCAGCTGACTCTGCCCTCTGATCTTCAGGCAGTCTTTTTGTTAGATCACAAACAATATATCGTCACATAATATAAACATAGAAAGAATAAAGTAGACACGGAAAAGTCCTTAAAATTGTCTGCTAGGGAAGTTCAACCCATTGGTGTTACAAATTCTGTCACTAACTTTTAGAGCAGCCAGCCCTGTTTAAAGATGTGCAATTAATAGTTAGGTTGTTTTCTCCAGGGGGGATAGTATGTGAAACCTGAAGTGAATAGGAACATTTTTCATTAAGTTTCTTAGGTTTTTTTTCCATCTAACCATGACTTATTGAGGAAACTTTTTCTTAGCTCTAGTTTCTGTGTTCTTATGGGAAGGAAAGAGAGCACTGTGATAATGAGATTATATTCTGAACATTGAAGCCTAAATGGAGTCAGCTTGAAGAAGCTTTTAATGGATGGATGCATATGTAATTCCATTTTGATGGTTGCATTGCAATTTATGCATTTTGCATAATCTGCTAAACTAGACACTGGTTTATTCATCAGTGACCATAGAACACTCCCTGCCTCTGTCCTTACGTCCTTCCTACAGCTTGACTTTTCCTCTGGAGACTTTTTTTTTTAAGGTCCTGATTATTTCTAATTGGGACCCAGAAGTCAAAAGGAATCTTCACAATTGCTTATGTGTATGTGGCATTTTGATAGAGCAATTTAAAATCAGGCAATCAGCATGTAGAGGACTCCCGCATTCCCATTAAGATTAACAGCAATCTGTCTTCTGCTGGGATCCTCAGAACCTGAAATTAGATCATTGGTTGAAGGTGGCAGCAGCGGGGAAAAGGGAGGAGCTGGTTTCATAAATGATGCTAAAATTAAAAGAACTGCAGAGTGGAAGAAGGTTAAGAGTTTTATTTCACATATTTTTGTATTTTCTCTTATGATATTTTTCCAGGAAAGATTTAGAGATGAGAAAAAAGAAAAACAAAAAACAAGAATAAGAAAATCTTCATCGGTATTGACAACTTCAGCCCACCCTTACCATTTCTTTTAAGGATAAGTTTTATTTTGTAATTGCAGGGTTTTAGTTTTTACTTTATTTATTTATTGTAAATTTCAGCAGATCAGAACACGGTTGTAGATAGGAGTGAAGCTGATCCCAGAGCTCTGGATGTCTTAGAGTGAGACAGTAATATGAAAAATCAGAAGAAAATCTATACTCAAAGAAGGACACAGCAAAGTGAAGCTGTAATTCTCAAGGAGTGCCTTACTGTTTTCTGGGCATCTACCAATGGCCATTTCTTCTCTGAGATCTGACTGTAGTTTTTCTGTAGGTGTGAACAGCTTCCTCTGCTTGCTCCTTGCAGTATGAACGTCCCCTATATCAGGATGACATATTGGCTTTGGGTTGTGCAGAGGACATTAAAGAGCCCTTTGGACTTAAGAGTTCACAGGCACAGAAAGCCTGGGTGGCTTGTAGATCTTTTCTTTGTAGGTACAAAGAGTGTGGAGTGAATAGCACAGAGGGAGGTGAAAAAAAAGGGAGTTAAGAGTTGTTTTATAACTCGAGCCCCAGAGGTCTCTAACCAAATTTGTTTCCTTAAAAATGTGTGTGGCCCCTCTCTCACCTTGTTATGGTTAGGACCTCTTGTTAATTGTTGTGACATCAGGGCAGATGGCTCAGGGGCTTCTGAGGATTATTCTTCTCCGTTTCCCATCATGCCTTCAGAATCCAAGGATTATTCATATCATGCTGCATTGACTCAAACTCGGATCCTTACCCTTTACCCACACATTTATTTCCTAGCTTCTGATGTATAAATCCTGCCAGTTCATGGATTTTAAAAAATATTTTCAGTAGTTGATGTGTAAAGTTGATGAAATATAAGTCACTGAGATGAGCATATTGAAAGAAATCAAATGATGACATGCCTTCTAGACTTTCATTTGCGGGTAGCTGTCCTTGTTAGTGTGCTGTCGATAAGAATTCTGGACGTCACTGGACAATACACATTGCTGTCTACTGTGTTTGAGTTCTAAACTGCTTCATCGTCAAATTGGAAGGCTATTGCTTCTCAGGGTTCCACGTGTCATTTTTTTCTTTTGTAAAATAAACAAATGAAACAGTCTTACCTCAATACATGTTCTTGCCCTCCCCTACGGTTGGCATTGGAAGTAAAGAGTTAATTTATTAAAAATATTTTAAGAGTCTTCTTTATGATGTTCTTGGAAGACTTTGTTTTAGAGACTCCCTCGGATTTTTGCACTCTTATTTCATCACATCTGCTCTACTAAATAGACTGTAGAATTATTTCCTTGTCATACACAGAGAAGTACAGTAGCAAGAACACTCATTGAAGGTAACGTGGAGACGGCATACTCGATCAGTAGCAGATGCACATGCACACTACTTTGCTTTAACGGGTCTCCTGAAGGCTGAGGCTGGGCTGCTGCAGCACAGTTACTTGGTTTGCTCATCTGAGTGATGCAAGTGGCAGAGAGCCAGTGCCTTTTTCTTCGGATTGTTCGTTTGTGTTTTATAGATCCACAATATGTGCAAAGCCTGTGAGACAGAATGTGTCCTTTAAAAAAGACTCCAGTCTTTACTTACTTGTCGAAAGTTGTAATTTGCAAATGTTTATTTCAATTTGCTGAACACTGTAATTTTGCTCATTTATTTTTATTTTGGAAGGTCACAGGAGATACTTGGATTTTGAAACGTCAATTTGTATTAGTTCTGTATGATAACTGCCCTTTAGGAACAAGATGAGTTAAGAGAAAATGGAACTGAAAGAGGAAAATCTTTTTGACACTTTAAAGTTCTCCCTACGTTTTTTCCAGCTTTGGGTCTGAGCATATGGAAAAGGAAGAGAAGAAATGGAGGAATCATACTGGCTGTGCTGAGGTTTCCCTGTCCCTTTCACTGGGGAAGCTGCTTATGTCCAGCCTTCAGGGAAGTGTGCTGTGGGGTTTCCTGACCTCTGACTAGGGAAAGCAGAGCCCACAGTGTGGGAAAGCTGGAGGCTTTGAGGTGAGGAGCAGCAAAGGGTCACTATAGACCTTTTATACAATCAACTCGTTTTTTTCTCCTAGGTCAGAAAGAAAAATGTTGAGATGGAAATAATATTTGCCTTTCTCTTTGATCATATAACAGGATCTTAGTTTTTGGTTTAGTAGTAATATAGTTTTAAAATACATTGAGAACCTGCTGCTGGAAGAGCTATTCTTGGTGAATTTATTAATTAATCAAACCAAATAAAAAGAAAATAACTCAGTTCATAAAAAGAATAGCTTTGTGTGGATGAGAGAAGAGAGGTAGAATGTCTTGTGTTAGGATGGTCAGCTTTGAGTTGTAAGTGATCATGCATTCCAGATTTTATGATTTGGTAGTGAAAGCCAAATGTGACTACTTTATGAGTGTCTATTAAAAGGCATGGAAAGGAAGAGGAGTCATTTACTTTTATTAGAAATTCAGATATAGTCCAAAATGTTAGCATAATGACTGAGAAATTAAGAGATAACGTATAAACTTTTAAAAAATCAGCTTTAAAAAGACTTGGAGATGGCTTGTTTGGTACTTGTGCAAACTCAAGGGCCTCAATTGGATTACCAGCACCCACGGAAGAAACAGACATGGTATTGTGAGCCTATAACCTCAGCATTGAAGAGGTGGACAGAGGAGGATTCCAGGCTGAATCAGGGAGCTCCAGTTTGAATGAGAGACCCAGTATCAAAAAGAGGTGTAGAAGGGCTGTAGAGATGTTTTCATAATTAAGAGTATTTATTGTTCTTGCACAGGACCTGGTCTTGGTTCCCAGCACCCACATGCCAGCTCCCAACCACTTGTAATTCTAATTTCAGGGGATTTGTTTTCCTTTTTTGGCCTCCTTAGGCACCTGCACTCATGTGGGTACCTGAACAAGCCCCAGTGCACTTTTAGAAGTGTCATGTTGTGATGCCAAAATACTGGACCCCCTGTTGGAAGATCAAGATTGTAGTGATGAAGTACATGCTTCTAGAGCACAGCAAAGAATCCTTGTGAGACATACGTATGCAGTGACTCATAATTATGAGTGGGACTTATCATCACGTAGAGGAAGACAAGATGCTTCTTAATCTTGTTTGAGCTTTCAAATAGTTGGTGGGTGTTCTTTAGGTATTCTTGAGTCTGTGGAAACTCAGAAGGACAAGCTGTATTCTAGAGAACAAAGTCTTGATGAGTTCATGAGCTTTTCAAATCTATCTGGAAGGTAGACCCACCTAGAAGCTAGAACCATCTGGAAGCTAGACCCCCTCCCAGAAGATAGATCCACTTAGAAGCTAGACCCATCTGGGAAGCTAGATCAACAAAGAAGCTAGACCCATCTAGAAATTAGACCCATCTGGAAGCTAACCACCCTGAGAAGCTAGACCCATCTAGAAGTTAGGCCCATCTGGAAGCTATAACCATCTGGAACCTAGACCCATCTGGGAAGTTAGACCCAGATTAAAAAAAAATAGAGTATTTTTATGACTCATAAGTTCTCTTCCCATTTCTCATGCTGACTTCTCCAGGAACTCCCCCCATGCAGGCTTTCAGTATGACTTTGTATTATACAATTTTACTGAGTTCATTTATTGGTTCTGCAAGTATTTTAATGCAATTTTAAGGGCTTTTTATACACATAGTCATACCACTTGTTAAGAGAGATAATTTTACTATCTTCTTACCAATTTGGATGTAGTCTCTTTCTTTATCTTGACTAATTACTCTGGTTAGGACTTCCAGTTCTACACTGAACGGAAGTGACTTTGTGTAGTAAAGAATGATATCTTAGGTTCTGAAGAACCTTCAGTTATTCACCCTGCAATGGCGTTTGCTGTGAACTAGCTAGTTACACGGGGCATGGCCTTGTTTCCATTGTGTTCTATCCTTTCTGTATATAATTTGTTGACAATTTTATTACAATGAAAACATATACATTTATTTGAAATTAGATCTGTAGATTTATGTGAGAGTTCTCATGGTTTTCTTTTGATCTTAACCTCTTTTTTATAGCCCGGGCTTGTGAGACTCCTACCTCAGCCCTAGGGATGCTGTCATTTTAGGTGTGTATACCTGAGTGTACATTTTATAAAACTTCATTTGACTAAAGTGGTGCTGTGAATGTATTGACATTCACATGTTGAAATTCTCTGTGACAAGGGCACCAATCCTGTTAATGTGCTTTAAGTTCAGTCTGCTTGTGTGTCAGTGAAGATTTTTGCTTTCACATTCATCAAGGCCATTGGCCTATGATTTTCTCTGGTCTTGGTATCAGGATAATGGTCTTGTAAAGCGGTATGAGATTTTCTTTTTCTTCTTTTTCTTTGGTAGAATTTGAGTCCATCTGATTCCAGATTTGTGTTTGGAGTTTTGTCCCCCACCCCTCCCCCACCGTTTGTCAGTTCTGTCTATGATTTCAACAGATTAGCTTAGATTTGTTGATCTCATCCTGTAGTACAGCCTGGCTTCAACCTCAAACTCACAGCAATCCTGCTGCCATATTGAGATTTGACAGCAGGTTCAATCTTCTTAGTGGTTTGTTGGAATTTGCTGTTTATTCATGATTAGTTTTGTAGGCTATGCATTTTGTCAAAGTTAGCTATCTATGTTTAGCCTTGTAAGTGGTAAATCACTGTTGTAGGCTGCTGTGGACCTTTGTATGTTTGTAGTGTAAAATGTTTCTTCTTTCATTGGTGGTTTACTTTGGATCATTTTTACAGTTAATTCTGTTCTTGGTTGTCATTTTGTCTATTATCTGAATATAGTAACTCCAAGCTTTATTTTTTCTGCCTTTCTAATTTCTTCTCATTATCTTTTTTATTTAATGTTTATTAATATTATTGTTTCTGGTACAAACGTTGGGCTCAGCTCTCTTTTTAACCTCTGTTTGTAAAACAATTCTTTATTTGGGTTTGCTCTTTTTTAATGATGACATTTATTGACAAGCTGTCTTCCTTGTCCTGCCTTGTCTGCATTCCAGTGGTGTGGGTATTATGCTTCCATGTTGTTGATATGGAGATATACTTTGACGGCTTCTTCTTTGACGTATTGAATTTCAGGAGTGTGTTGCTTGTCTTATACGAGATTTGCAGCTGTCTTCTTGTTGTCGATCAATCAATGGCTTGATTGATTTACATCTTCTTAGGTTGATTAAGACTTGTTTGATGGGGCTGGAGAGATGGCTCAGCAGGTAAGAGCACTGACTGTTTTTCCAGAGGACCTGTGTTCAATTCCCAGCAGCCACATGGCAGCTAAAAACTGTCTCTAATTCCAAGATCTGACACCTTTACACAGTTATACATGCAGGCTGAACACTAATTCACATAAAATAAATAAATATTAAAAAAGACTTGTTTGCTGGCCTGACATGCACATATCATGCATAACGGTGTCTGTATGTGTCCGTGTCCGTGTCCGTGTGTGTGTGTGTGTGTGTGTGTGTGTCCTAGAGAATGTTCTCAGTGCTTTAGAAAAATGTAGGTTCTGTTGCTGTTAAATATTGATGTGGGCTGTCTTTCTGTACAGTGTGAATATGCTTTATACCATTGGTTAATAAAGGAACTTTGTTGGCCTATGGCAAGGCAGCTTAGAGGCATGTGGGAAATCCAAGCAGAGATAAAGATGAAGAAGGGTGGAGTCAAGGAGATGTTGCAGGTGCTACCCAAAAAGCAAGATGTAATAGAATACAGGTAAAGTCATGGAGCTACACAGCAATACACAGATTAGTAAGAATGGGTTGAGTTAAGTTGTAAGAGCTAGTTGATAATGAGCCTGAGCCATAGGCCAAACAGTTTATAATTAATATAAGTTCTCAGAGTAATTATTTTATAAACTGCTACAGGACCACAGGTAGGAGAGCTTTGTCTTGTGGACCCAAACAGATTAGAAAAACTTCTGGGTATAAAATATGATGCTTTATATGGCCTATGATATTAAGCTTTGCTGTTTCCTTGGTTTTCTGTCTATTTATTATGCATTGCAGTGAGTTGGGTTATTCTGTTGCATTGTTGTCTATTCTTCCTTCCATGTAGCCCAAGCCGGCCTTAACTGGTTCCTTCACTAGCTTTCCCAGTGCTAGGATTATTGGCTCTCCTACTATGCCCCATTCAGTTATGTCCTCTCATCAGATGTAATGACTTTCTTTACAACTTACAGTAGCTTTTGACTAAAAGTCCATTTTTTATTTTACTCCCTCTTCTCTTTTTTGGTTACCATTCACTCAGAAAGTCATCCTTTTACCCCAAACTTAGCATGACCTTTAAGGGATTTACATTTTAAAGACACCAAGTTACTCCATGTTTAGTTACTTTGTACAAGGAGCTTGCTGTGAAATCGTTTCCTAGGAATGACAGAAGCTACATTCATAGTCTCACCAACTTTTAAAACGTTACCTAAACATGAGCAGCTGACAGTGGCAGACATGTCCAAGTGGACTGGGAGAGCCCTGGAGGTTCCAATCCTCCAGAAAACTACGAACAGCTTGAGAATGCCGAGGGTGGGAGAGACAGTCTTCCCCAGTGTAGACATTCAAAATCAATATCAACTGTCCGGACTGGGTGTGTTCTTCGTCACTGTCCTTCCTTCTCACCGTCGTCGTCTTCTCTTTTAATTTGATGGCCTCACTTGATTTCTCCCCTTTTATCAACTACCAGGACTTTTTTTCTTGTTTGTTTCTGTGAGGCACATACAAAGCACTCAGAGTTGTAGTTGTAGCTTTGAATCTGTGCTGCTACTTCCCCTTCAACTCTATTTTGTGTTAGTGATATCACATACTTCAACTTGAAATACTTTTGTTACACTTTATTAGTTGTACATGTTAATGATGCTTATTATGTTATTTTCAATATACCCTGATCTTGTAAATGAAACTTTTTATGGATTCTCTGTTCGCATGCCTTACAGCCACTGATAACGTTTGTGACTCCTGTTTTTTCTCCTCTCACAGCATCTTCCAGCCTTATTGATTTTGCTAATGTTGCAATTTACTTCTTCTTTTGTTTATGTACCACATTTTGCTTGCCATTCATTGATAGGTACCTAGATTGATGCTGTTTTAACTATGATGTGTTGTTATGATCAGCTGAGAAGTCAGGAGTATCTCTGAATGCTCTCTCTCTCTCTCTCTCTCTCTCTATATATATATATATATATATATATATACACGTCTCTCTCTATATATATATATAAACGTATAATTGCCACACTGACTGTCATATACAAATTCTGCATTTCTGCTTGCTATAGTCCCTAGCTTTTATGAAGTTAATAATAAATTTTTGTGGAAGAATTTATAAAAATGATACAGTAAATTAGGCAGTCATTGCACACACCTATTTCATTTGTATTTTCACAACAGAAGACATTCTAACAGAGTTGAGTAATTGCCAGCTTTGGTGGTAGCTGTTAAGTACCTCATCGTAGAAGTTATATATAAATGGGAAAGAACTTCCCAAGTAAATTTATGTCAAAGGTTAGCCAGGTTTAAGGGCTTTTAAATCCAAACTCTGAAATAAAAATTTCCGGGGTCCCATTTATTTGTGTTTGAGTTATATGCACTTTCTTCCAACATAGGACCCTGAACTTCTCTTTTAAAAAAATTCAGAATAGAAATACAGAAGACACCAGTAGAATAGAGGTTGTGTTAAATAAGTCAGTATAAATAGTGTTAATTGTGAGGTAGTAAGGAAACCCCAAACATTTCAGTTGCAAGCCTTACTTGTCTATTGTTAGACACACTCCTATGCTAGACATTAGGTACTGTGTGCAGCCCTGATCACATCATTTACTGACGACACTCAAACACATCCTTTGCACCTCCGTGTTGTCAAACCAGTAGGAAATTCCACCTCATTCATTCCATTATAGGAATGTCGCACTGCTGTCATTGCCAAGTTGTCAATTACAAGAAATTCAGTGTATGGAAGGAAATAAAAGTGGGTTAATACATATGTGAAGGAGAGGTGATGGATGTTATGAGATGCACCTGGTTCAGCTGTGTTAACCAGACAGCCAGGTTGCTATAAAGATGACGTCTGTGGAGGAAGGTTCTGTAGGGGTGTGGTCAGTGGTAACTTTGCTCCTACCTGAGACAAGAAGTTGCTGGTTTTTCACGTTTCTTTAGAATCATTGCAATCCCCAGAATTATTTGTTCCCCTGTCTCAGTCCATTCCCTTAGAAAGCTGAGCTCATGATTTTCTGCCAGATGAGGACCTTGTTTTTCACTTGGCATCTTCAGCTTTCTTTGAACTGGTCACTCCCTCTGCATTTCCCTCTGTGCTTCAGTAGAGTTGGCTGGTGTAGAAATACCTGGAACTGTTCTCTCTGTGCTTAAAGTATCTGGAGTTCCTCTGTCCTGAGATTTGGAAATAGAACTGCCACGTTTGAAAAATAATCTTCTCTCCCCTTGTCTTTCTTGGACTCTTGAAGTGCATTATTGATTCACTTTAGTATTCTGGAAGGCTGTAGACTTTTTTTTTTTTTTTCTCTCTAAATGAGTAGTTTCAAATTATCCGAATTTTCTTCTTAATTTTTAATGTTAGTCTTACTATATGTGAATGGGTGTTTGGTTTGCATGCCTGTATGCCTGTTTGTGTACCATGTGCATGCAGTGTCTATTGAAGCCAGAGAGAGTATTAGATCTCTTGTAATTGAAGTTACAGTTGGTTGTGAGCTACCGTGTGGGTGCTGGGAATTGAACCTGGTTCTTCTGGAAGAGCAACCAGTCCTCTTAACTACTGAACCAATTCTCCAGCTCAGACAAATGATCCGATTAAGTTCACAGATTTTTCTTGATTGTTTGAATCAAACACTGAGTCTCTGAGTAGAACTTCCTTGCTAAGCATTGGTATCTATGGCTCCAGATTTTGTTTGTTTCTGTTGATGTTTTCTGTCTTTACATTGGATTTATCATTTTGTTCATAAACTGTCTTCCTGACTGCACTGTGTTTTTCTTAAACCAAAGCTCTCATATGCTCACTGAACTTTTAAATGTCTGTTTTATTGAAAAATGTGCTTTATACAATATATGTTGGTTGTGTTTTCACATCCCCCAACTCCTCCCAGATCCTCCCCATTTTCTTACTCAACCAATTTTATGTTTTTTTTCTTTCTGTAACAAATAAGCAACAAACACCAAGAAACAAAAACAAAAAGCACAAACAAAACCCCACAAAAATAAAAATTAAAACAAACTATCAAAAGACCAAACAAAGCAAAATGAAACAAAAGTTCCCATATGCCTCTGAGTCTTTTTGATTCGGGCAATTGCTCTTGGGAATGAGGCCTGTCCTGGATGTGGCTAATGGTTTCAGGGAGACTTCATTGGAGAAAAATGATTGATTTTACCATTGCCAGTGGGCATTAATTGGAGATAAACTCTTGATTAGGGGTAAATGTCCATGAACATTTTCCTCTTTCAGTGTTGGGACCCTGTCTGGCTTGAACCTATGCAGGCCCTATATATATTTGACCATGTGAGTTTTTTTCAGACAACTTTTAGTTCTTTATCTGTGTGTGTGTGTGTGTGTGTGTGTGTGTGTGTGTGTGTGTGTGTGTGTGGTGTTTGGGTGCATGTGTGTGGTTTTTAAATGCATGTTGTATGTATGTGTGTGTATAGTGTTTGTGTGTGTATGTGTGTATGTGTAAGCTTGGAGGGAAGAAAGGCTTTGTATATATTGGAGGGGTTTCCTGGTGCCTGTATGAGCGTCCAAATTAGGACTTCATATGTTCTTCTTGGTCACTCTTAGTCCCTTGAGATGGTTTACATGTGAACCTGGAAGTAGGCTGGAGATCCACAACCCAGGTCTTGATGTTTACACAGAAAGCTCTCATGCACGAAGCCATTTCCCCAGCCCCATTCTCCACTCCTTTGGAGTCAGTTGCTAGGGTTGGTTTTGTTCCATGGTAGTGTCCTACATCCTGAGGACTTGCATTGCCTCTTTGCATTTGGAATCTAGTCACTCCATCTAGTCTTTTCTGATTGGTTTCAGGAGAGGAAGATCTCCAGTGTACCTGTTCACAGAAACTGAGTCCTTCTCAGCCCACTTTCTAGATAGTCCTAATCTTTTGCTCTCTTGTATCTTCTTATGAGGCCATGCCTTGTGATGTGTGTACTCTCTGTGTCCTGGAAGTCCAGTTTTGCCATGCCTTGTTATTGTGTGTGTTCTCTGTGTTCTGGAAGTCTAGTCCTGATGTTGCAGCCCCCCTGTTCATTCTTCCTAAGGAAGTGCCATGTTGTCCTTAAGTTATGGACTTTCTTTAACACAGCAAAGTTGAAACTCTTAATAATCATATTGTGTAGCACTGTTTCTATGAAGCCATGATTATCTACTCACCCAGTAGGGAACTGAGGGCAGATCAAAGGAAGGATACCACTGTAGTCCAAGTTGGTGAACCAGTGAGTTGTATTGGAGTTACATACTGACGTATGGGCGAGGGGGGTCCTTACAGGAGCAGAGATGACTTAATAACAGTGCATCATCGAAGCCCTGGAGTCCAGCCCAAACTTCAGGCAGCTCCACAGTTTGGAGAGTTCCTCTTCTGATACCTCCCAACATCCATGCTTTAAGTTATGCTTTCCTGTTACTGAATGTTGTATAAAGGAATCATTTGATGTGTGTTCCTACTGATAGCTTTCTTCTGTTGGCTTGTTGTGACACTTGTGTGGATGTATACTGTGGTCTTTACCATGTCTGTAGACTGTTGCTCATTCTCGTGGATAACTGTCCTGTAATCTATCCATTCCACTATTGCTGAGCATTTTATTATTCAAAGAATTTAATGACTTGTCTTTAATGCATCCATCTCCTGTTATACTCATCTGTTGATGGTTTCAGATTTCTTTTCCAGTTCTAGAGTTTCCATTTGATACTCTATGCATATTCCAAATAGCTCATTAAAATTTTTTTGACTTTATTTATTTCACATATTTTCTGTGACTACTTTGGAGAACATTAACTACAGTTATTTTAAAGTTTTTGGTCATTTACTCAAATATATACATCACTTAATAGTATAGTTTGGTTTTAGGTCATTTGCTCTTACTCTTAGGCCTAGTATTTGTGACTGGCTAAAAAAGATTGTGCATAAAAGTATTGGCAGCTGTGCATTTTAGAAATTGTTAGATTTCCCTAGAGAGGGCTTTCTATTTCCTTGGCAAAACTGAAACATTAGACCATTGACCTCCATAATTATTTCATTAAAGCTTTCAGCTACTAGGTTTAATCTAATACATAATTATATGTTTGGGCTTAAGGTCTCCATTTTTAGACCTAGCACCCCACAATATTGCTTTCTTCCATTATGGTCTTTGCTTTGTGCAGATGTAACTAGGAAAATGAGGCAAATCCATAATTTTATCTCTCTGAAGCTCTACTTTTTGAAAACAAAAAGGTAATCTTACTGTTCGATGAATTCTATTTGGTATTCTATAATGGTGTTATAATACCATGATAATAAAAACCTGGAGTCAGATATTGGGGAAAATCTGTAATATCAGAGAGACAGGGAACTAATGACAAGCAATCTCACTCAGCCAACTTCTTCACTCGTCCTCAGAATATCTGGGTTTGAGTCCAAAACAAGCAAAACTGCTGTCTTTTCCTGCCTTACATTTTTTCTCCTTGCCCAGATATTTTACTTCTTGATTCAACATTCCTAGAGCTAAGAATAAAGGTTATGCCATCACCAAGTGGCTCTGTTTGACCTTGAACTAACAGAGAACCAGAGAATCTCTGTCTCTCAAGAGCCAACTTTCATGGTTTGGCTCTGTCCCCTGATATTTTAAGCTATTTTCATTAAATATATGCATCTTACCTTTAATTATCTTTATTGCTTTGACACCTCCATGATGCCTCTATAAGTTTAGAACTTAATTTAACTTTTCTTGTCATGCAAGAGAACATTGGTGTGCATTTCTACCCACTGATGACATCCATCCATCAGCTTGCATGTGATGCTCAAGTGGATTCTTACAGTGATATCCATATGACTGCTATATCAAATGTGCAGTTAAAAAGCCAAATAGCTTTTAGAAGATGTGATGTCACATATTTGGCCTGCTGACTATTACATTTTGTTGGTGCAAATGGTTGCCAGGTTTGTTCTAGTAGATGAATGCAGATCATCAGGAACCATGTAGCATATGTGCATGTTATTATTCATGGATAATAATAGAAAAACTCAAACTTGCTCAATGCTTAAATTTTTAACAAGGGGATACATGGATAAAAAAATGAGACTTTATTCAAAAATAAATAAAAAAGTCAAAAAACCTTATTCATTAATTTAGATTAAAAAATATATGTGTGGTTGTATTGCATGCATGTGTGTGCCTGTGCACCACATGTGTGCAATGCTTACAGAGGCAAGAAGAGGGTATCAGATGCCCTAGAACTGGAGTAACAGCCATCATGAGTTGCCATGTGGATGCTGGGAATCAGACTCAGGACCTCTGGAAGGGCAGCCCATGTTCTCAACCACTGTGTCATCTCTCCATCCCTCTGCTAGGTACTTTGAAAGCATGTTGTTTATTTTAAACAAATAGGATTATTTTACTTTTCAGATTCCTGTTGGAGCAGTCAACGAATGTTAATGTCCATATAATCAATGTCTGAGAAGATAGTATGTTCATCTCTAGCAGCAGTTATTTTCTGAGAGACCTAGTATCTTAGACAAATTTGGAAGAGAAATGTTCATGGTTCAGGAAAAGTCATGTGTGTCCTTTAGTGTCATTTGGTTTATATTTTCTGTCTTTCCCCATATGCAAAGTCTGATCACAGAAGTAAATGCACACAGTATTTCTACACGTTTATATTGCTGCTCTTGGTTAATATTTATCCTCCTCGGCTTTGTTCCTCATCCCTTTTCCCTTGTCCTTTTTCTTCTCTCATGTCATATGCACATAGGATTGAAACTAGAATTCTTATAAAAGAAGTTGCTATATTTCATCTTTCCCCCCATTATCCTTTCTTATCCCCCATTTAGTTCATATCACCCTTTTTTTCTTTCACATAGTGTATGTGTGTGTATATATACGTGTATGTCTGTATTCATGTGTCTGTGTGTGTATATGTATATGTGTGTGTTTGTGTAGAATATTGATTGTGCACACAAGAGAGAATGTCATGCATGCCTTTTTCAATGCAGTCTATTTTGTTAACCTGATGACCTCTCAGTTGTGTTCATCTTCCTGCATGTGACATAATTTCATTCTTTTTTTTAAAAGGCTGAATAAAGCTTTATAGTATAGACATACTATGTCTACAGAAATAAATTCAGATATAGAATTTGAGATAAAAGACACAATTTTCAAGGGAGAGATAAAATAACATGGGCAAGGGTTCTGCCGCCGGGACCGGTGCTCTCTGCGGCGTCCCAGCACACTCTGGAGCAGGGGGCAGCTGAACTCTGCACCTGGCCACACCCACAGCTCCTGCTGCTGCTGAGGGTATCTGCAAGGATCCCTACTGTGACCCCGAACTGAGTGAACTGAGCAAACCAACTGCAGGGGTCTCTGAGGGGCGGATTCGAACCCTGACCAGAGAGGTGACAGGAGACACAC